>VOQK01024419.1:0-11359 GCA_015052645.1 Benitochromis conjunctus | reverse complement strand
AAGCAAACCCCCCCCCCCCTTTTTCCCTTTTCCCTCCCCCCCCCCCCCCCCCGAGCCTCCTCTGAGGTCACCCTTTTTTCCCTCCTGCCTGTCAGCGTCACATTCAACATCCTTTTCCCAGTACACCCACTATCTATCCTCTGTACATGTTCTTGCCCCTCTAACTTTGTCTCCAAACTGCTCAGCCTGAGCTGCCCCCCCCGTCCCTCCCGGTCACTCCCAGTGAAAATCTCAGCATCTTCTGCCACCTCCAGCTCCACTTCCTCTGTTTTTGTCTATCCCCTAACCATTTATTACAGTGGGTGTTACTACCAACTTGTGAACTTTCCTTTTCACCCTTGTTGCTGTCCTTCTGCATCAGTCCTGACACTGTCGACCCACTTTACCCTGCCTGCATTTTCTTCTTCACCTCTCTTTTTGTTACTTGTATTCAAACTTGTCCATCTTCACTATCACACCTGTCTCCCTCTCATTCACACGTGTTTTCTGTCTTGCAACTTTAGTCCTTGTATCTCCATTGCATACCTCTGCCTCTGAATGCTTTCTCCCACCTGCTCTTAACTCTCCCTATAGATCACAATGTCACCTACAAACATAACAGTCCACAGTGGCTCCTGCCTGAACTCATCAGTCAGCCATGTCATTACCACTGCAACATGTGCAGCATGCCGCACGTGTAAGACGTAAGCTGTGTTCACCTTGAAACTCTCGTGTTTGCCTTGTTACCTTCTTTATTAAAGTTAAATCATCTGCACTGACCTTAACTGAGGCAGGTGAGGTCTGCAGTTCTTTAGATGCTATTGTGGATCCTTTTGTGAAAAGAGCTGAGTGAAACAGAAAAGCTCCATATTTATCATACATATGAAGCCCACCAGCAGACAGCAAAGCTAAGTCAGCTGATCCAGCCCTAACTATAAGCTTTATAAAAAAAAAAACCTCAAACTTTTAGGCCTAATCTCAAAAGTAGAAAAGGCTCCCAAATCCAAAGTGGGAGCTGTTTCCACAGAAAAGGGGCCTCAGAGCTGAAGGCTCTGCCTCCCATTCTACTTTTAGGTACTCTAGGAACAATAACAGACGTCTGTGTCCACAAGAGTCAGTAAACAGGTTTCCAAGGACGTTGATGAGCCATAGTTTATGTAGTGAGACACATAATAAATATGCTGTATGTGTTGTTATCGTTTGTGCCATGCTGTCAGTATTCATCTGTTGGCTTCTCTGTTATTTGAGATAAGAGCAAAAAGATAGCCAAAGCCCAGTTCCTCCCATTTGTACACAATGAGGCTTATTCTGATTCTGAAGGACTTTTAGAAAGTTTTGAAAACTATTAAAACATTTTTTCCAGTCCAAAAATATCTCCTGTTGCAACATCACATATTTAGATTTTTAAATAGCAAAAGTAAAGTCAGTTTAAAGTCAAAAAACTTTATTTTTTCTTAATATCCAACATGAATACATGAATATTTGTTTTGCATTACAACAATAACAATAGTTGCAGTAAAAGACAGCTATCATTGTACTCACAGGCAAACACCTTAATTATTCCAAGCATTGCATTTGAAGTTGCATTTAAGCTGAGCACAATAAAAGTGATTTTACATCTAAACTCAGTGGAAATGGAAAATTAAAGCTACAGCTTTTTACGACAATTTGAGTTTACAAGAATGTAAACATTATTTTTCTACTTAAAAAGTAAAATATCTACATACAGCCAGATGTTATTTTGGTGTTTTTCCTCAATCATCGTAGAGGCGAGAATGATGATCCCCACCCCGCACACTAGGTAGAAGCAATAATATTATTCTAATGCTTCCAAGCCAAAGAAAAATGTGGACATGATAGCTCCACGATCAACATTCACACTTGTCTTCACATATTACACACAATGTTTTCACATGGAACTGAAGCACCATCCACCTTACGGAGCATGCCAGGCCATGGCCTTAACATTTCTCTCCTCCCTCTTTCACATTGGACAGTCTGAAAATGAAAAGCATGCAGAAGTTAATGGAGTAAATCATCATCATTGCTTTTGGTGGATAACATGCAGTACAGCCTAACAGCTACATGGATGGAAAAGATCATTTAATTTGTCTGTGACACGAGAGGCTTATGGAAAGATTTGACCTTTAAAGGATACAGATTTCTGTCAGCATGACATATTGTGTTTCTTTAATAATCCTTTACACCATTAAGACTGCTACAATTTCATGCCTTTAGTATTCTTGGGCTGTTTTAAGTAATATAACTTTCTTTAACCATTAATTTTTGCATAAATATAGATATAAAGCAGTAAAGCTTTATGGCTTAACTGATAAACAGGCTAAAACACTGAGAAGCCTTTGGAAAGAAACACAAAACTAAAGTCAAGACAAGGTTCCCAAGTCATGTCATGTTTCGATCTGCAAGGTTGCTGTAAGTCTGTAACACACTATAACGTGTTTAGAGTCCAGTTCTCTGTAGTTACACTTTACAGTATGAACAAGAGGACAACGGGATGTTCTGAGTGGACTAACAGGGACGGCATGTGGAGGAAGCAGCATGCCACACTGAGTTTTCTGATCCCGGACCAGCCACAACAATAACAACAAAAAAACAGAACACATGTAAGGCACTGGCGTGAGGCTGCTACCAGGGGTGACCCAGCACTATGGAAACCTGCAGGTCCAATTCTCAAAAACATCAGTTTGTCTCTGCAGTGGGCAGAATATCCCACAGAGTGAACTATTTTCCTAAAAAGCATGGCAGAAAAAGATTCTACGTCTCTGCCCGACCATTTGAAACTGTCGTGGAAACGGGGCGAAACATCAGTGACAAGTGGCTCGCAGCTGATAATCGTGTAGAGGCTTAAAAACACCAGCCTGTGCAACTACATCATTCAATGCCAATGCTTTACTCTCACTCTTAGCAGTGACGCCGATATCAATATATCGGAAAAAGTTAATTGTGTCAAGTCAGCTCTGTCTAATACTACTAATTAGAAATAAATATTCATCAAAATCATATAAGGACTGACCTGGAAGTAGATGATGATGATTAAGACACAAATGACTGCTATCACCAGAACAACCACAGGAACACTGACTGGTGCCGCGTCATCACCCTCATCGTCTTCCTCTTCTTCAGCCTGGTGGTGACTGTGCCTCTGAGCTTCTTGCACGGGGCAGCTGGAGCTGTCTGTGGACCAATGAAAAGACAATAGGAAATGTAAGACTGAAAAAAAGACTAAATCTTTCAGCTCAGTGGATAAACATGTCAGTGTGGTCGCCTCACCGAGGACATGAATGAGTGTGCCATTGCCAATAAGCCGGAGGTATGGTGGTGGGTAGAAGATCTGGATTTCACAGCGGTACATGTCTGTGTCAGTGACATTGAGTCCAGAGAGTGTCACCTCTACAGTGTCATGTGTCGTCTCAGCAGTACACTGCACCTGAAATGTACAGGACATCATTGTACCTCGACATTCACAGTTTTTATTTTTCAGTCTCACAATTGAAGTTATGTGTTTGTTTGTGTTGTTTGTCAGCTGAATTTTTAAGCATAACTTCCATAAAGGTTTATATTGTGTCACTAGCAGGACAGAACAAGAAATAGCAGTGGCAGATGTCTGAAGAAATGCTGGTATGAAAGCTCAACCTTAACAGGCAAAAATGCACAACAAAAGAAAATACCTGTTCATTTTGCTCCATACGTGTCTCCCTCTGGTCTGTGAAGTTCAGGATGGAGAAGCAGAGTTCTCGGTGGCCATGGAGGCCCTTCAGCACACTGACTCTGGCCTCCTCGGGGTATGGGTATTTCAGGCTTTGTGGATGGATAACACACTGAATCTGTGCCACACCATTGGTGCTCACCACTCTGTAGGGCTGGGTCACTTTTGTAGCTAGCAGGGGAAAAGGTATACATACTTATTATTAGTAGTAATGAAGAGGCAAATACATGCCTTGCCAAAAGCCACATTACTACTTCTCAGAAGTTTGGATCCCATTGACAAACCCTTTAAAAGCTAAAACCACATTACAATACCTTATAAGAATGCAGTTAGCTAAATTCACAGAGAGCCGTAAACGTCAGAGCCACAGCACCAACATGGTTCATCTGAGGACAGCTGAACCATCTACCAAAAAGAAATGTTGCTGGAGATTCACTTTATGAATCGGTCTATGGATCTAAGGATTACTCCACCTGTCAAAATAATGTCCATTCTATGATTACAGCCTGCAAACTAAAGGCTTCAACAGTCTTCACATATATTTAATATTTTCCATGTATCACTTCTGAAATGATGGCTTCTTTTAAATAGAGAAAGTACAACGTTCATGGTTCTCCCCACCTCCACGAGACACCTTAAAACCTTCTATGTTATACATATCACTGATGCTGAATCTGAAGAGGCAGCAGATGTTCAAGATCCAAGTTTTAAGTCAGCAACAAGTCTTAAACTTGTTCATGTAGGAGTAAAGGTTGTGTACAAATCTCCACCATTAAAGCTTCCAAGCTGCTTCATATGTCTGCTTGGACATGTAGTTACTGTGGTTCATGGTCCAGTAACTTGTCAACATATTAATATCTTTGGTGTCCTAATAATAATGGAATAATCATAATAAAACTAAAACTAATAATGTCAGAAGTGCCCTCCAGTCAGGTTCTTTAAAACACCTCACAAAGCTTCATTAACAACAGTTTGAGGTGACTGTGGGCACCATCATCTTTATCTGTGGTTAGTAGTGGTGTTTGTTGTGATTTCAGTCTCATTTGATTTTCTTGTTCTTAATGAAATTAAAAATAAATACTTTTTAAAGCATTACAGATATCATCAGTAAAAGGCTGTTCATACTCACCACTCCACGCAGGCAGGCAGAGGCTAAGAACTGTCAACACAATCCATCCCATCATACGGTGAGTCAGGAACATCCTACAGTATTTCACACTGCTAGACTGAAAGCCACAGACTCTTGAAATGATCTTTAAGCTGGCGATCACTCACAGTGAGCAAATTTTACAGAAATACATGAAAATGAGTGAAACTCATCTTTATATTTCCTTACGGTGCTGTCATGGAAACTGTGTAGCAGCACAGGAAATGATGATGAGGTTTTGCCGGTAAGAGAGATGGTTGTGGTTCTGCTGGAACAGAGAAAAACATGAATTTCATTTTTCTATGATTTTAATGAACTCCTTTCAACTTGGTACAGCAGCATCCTTTGTCTTAAGAAAATATAAGAAGCTGCTCAAAAGTCCATCCAATCTGAAAGCTGACAAAGGGCAACGAAAGGAAACCGTGGTCAAACAGGACAGCAGTCCATTAAATCATGAAAGAAAACTTCAACATTAATAAGACAGAAACACTCGATAGTCATGTTTATGTTATTTAAAGGATGTGAAGAGCGTAGGAATGTAAATGTTCCAGAGCAACTACTCGAACAAAAAAGTAACACCTTCAGGCTCGGAAATGTTTACATTTCTTCTGACCTCCGTGAATAATTTAAGAGCTTTTGCACACGCTCGTACAGCAAAGTGAAATAACACCAGAATGCAGTGATTCAGTGCTCTATCCAAATACACACTGCTAAACTGTCCATTCACTGAAGCTTCTGTATCCGACACTAATTACAAAATAAGCTCTTTCAGGTTTTTAAAATTCAGTTGATTTCACGTAAAGCCTGTGAGCGAGTCTCTGACACAAAATTGCATATTGAGGCTTTTGGCAGGTGAATCTTGGGTGGAAACTAACGTGCACAAATGACTTGTTCATGTGGAAACTTTTGTTGGGTGAATATTTAACTTGAATTCCTGTGACTGTTGAATTTTCCTTCCAAGTTTTAGATAACAGCACAAAATCTGTAAAATGCAAAAAGCAAATCCTTACTGTTATTTTTCACTGAGCCATTGTTAATATGATGTTCTGTTCGTCACCGTTATCAAGTTAATGAATATTCCTGAATACTTGTTTATTATTACTGAATGTTTGATATTCCTGAATTTTAGATACATATAACCTAAAACTAAAGACAATAAAATGAACTTCCTTTTATACAATTATCACCAGTTTGAATCACCCGACAGGGAAAAGACAGGAAAGCTCAAAATGTACTGGGCTTCATTTAAGGTAGACCGTTATGTAGTTTCTGAAAAACAGCCCTTTTACATGTATCTAAAACAGAACCCTAACCCTTGTGAACCGGTGCTATCAACACGTTAATTCATCTTTATATGCCATAGGCCACGTTTGCGTTGGCTCCATTTTTTTCTGTTTATCTAAAACTGATGGACAAATTACAATAAAACTGTATATATGGTTGTTGACTTACAGTGCTTTCTATTTAAATATAAAAACATTACTATATCAGAGAAAAAGCTGCCATCTTCAGTCTGACGCACTGAGGGGTGGCGTGGAGTAGCGCATGTAGAGTTTAAACAAACAAAAACAAAACAAGGCAGGATTTACGACTAACCCTAAACGAAACAGCAGATGTTGTCCCACAATGAAAATGTGTATGGGAGTCGAGTGACTACACAAAGCTATGAGTGGGATGTACAGTAGAAACTGCTGCTGTTTTCCAAAACTGTGTTGCCTCATCACAGCAGGATGGTTTTCAGCAAAAACAGAGAGAAACGTTTTTCTCTATTTAGCCGGGTCCATTCAGTTCCATAATAACAGCTTAATCTAGTCAGGTTTAGACCAGTATATTTATTATGTTTTAGTTTACTTTTCACCTAATTGAAACAGCTTGCAGAGATCAAATCTGGAACTTAAGAACTCAATTTCAAGGCAAAAAAAACCTGTCACTAATTTGTCACTAATTTCCTGTAAATCTTTTGAAAGACCTTTAAAACATCATTCAAGTCCTTCTTCTGTGGCACCCTGCAGTACAATGCAGTGCATGATGCAATCGGCGCCCACAAGTCGTATTTTAACATTACCGCTGATTTGTTATTTCTCTCTGGAATATGACAATCATTTTTGTAGTTTCATTTATGCATTCCTCTCAGGCCTGGTGCACCTAATATGCAATGATAAGGTGCAAACAGTGGAAAACAGCTAATTTTGCAAGCACATTTTCAGATAGTTCACTGTGAAAGTGCTGATGTTGTGACATTCGGTGTCCTGACGTCACATCTGTGTTTTGCCTGGAAACACTCTGTGGGGTTAAACCCGTTTTTTTTTTTTACAAAGCTGACTGAAGTTACAGTCAGCACTACAGTCACCCGGAAAATAGTGGTTTATTTCTGCTGCCGTCATTGTTTCAGGACGGTTTACTATGAAGCGCATGCATGTAATGAGAAGCCGTCAGCCCCTGCATGTGCGAAAAGCTATTGCAAGGAGAGGTTTCACTGTTTAGTTTTGCAAAGCATCTTTAAAAAAAAAAGAGTTGCAAAAGCACGTGCTTGACTGATGTACCTACTTTACCATGGCGAGAGTAATGATCTATATCAGCAACTCTGTGCTCAACTTCAGTAAATCGTGTTGATGCAGCAATTGTAAAATGAAGCACATGCAAAACGAGCTTAACGAAAAGAAAAGTCACCAGCCATGCCATCAACTTTTGAAAGCCAATAAAGGCAGTTTAACATCTACAAAATCACATTTATCCCGTTTTTAGTTGAAATGTATGCAGTCGAACGTCTCAGTGTTATAAATAATAGATGGAAAACAGCAGATTTATTCACATCCACAGGCAAACCTGCAGCTCTCTTCAGGGCCAGAGCTGAGATTTTAGACATGGTTGAGTTGTGCCTGTACTCAGTACACTGTACTGTATTGAACTAGGATTCATATTGCTGTCATGATAAGCAGTGCATCACCTTACCACTCAAATATGTGTATAAGATAAAATAGACAAACATCTTTTAAAGACGCTGCAAAGAAAGTTTCAGAGAGCGTAGTTTCCTGCACATCACCACCAAAAGAAAGTTGGGAAATGGAAGAAATGTTTACAGGAATAGAATGTTGTTATTGGTGGTTTTCAATTGGTCATGGGCGTGAGGTAAACAGTTGAGAACTGTATGATTATGCAGGTAATGTGGCTTGGTTTTTTTTAGAGTTAGTTATCTGCTAAATCAAACCGGTTCCAAACAAAAGAGCATAATGTAGATGGCACTCCCAGGCCTTGGGCCTCTGCCTTCAGCTGTCCACAGCTTTGAATCGTGTGTTCATTTCCCCCCAATCTAATACCTCAAATTATGCATTTGCTTTCTTCCTTCTTATCTGTAATTCCTGCCAGTATAGTTATACTTACGGGATATAATAGTTGCTCTTTTTGCACTGTGACATGTTTGCATGATTGCACATGAGTTACAGTTTGCACCAAATAGAAAAGTGCAGAACCGCTTTAAATGTAGCAGGAGAGCTGGAAGTGGTGCACTGGTGCACAAAGCAACAACCCTGAAGAGGATGGCTGTTAATGTACTATGGCTTTGAGTTCAATAGCAGTACGGGGTAACATAATGCTGCCCCTGGTTGCTTTCCTGGTGGCTGATTTGTTTTCCTTTAAATGAAGTTGTGGTTCCGATTGAGACAGTCTGTAAGCCAGTTCCAAGTCTCTGGCTGGTCGCTGCTCATCTGTCTTTATCTTTGCTACTGAGCATGCCAAATAGTGCTTTAGACTTCAACCGATCAACATGATTGAGTTGCTTTACTTTTTAAATAGATGTCTGCAAGAGAAATTCCAACATACGATACTGTACATAACCGTTTTAAAGTCAGTCCTGACCGATGGAATATGAAGATGGGGAAGATGTTCCCATTATATGCTAAGCAGCCCTGTACACAGAACTCAGTAAAGTGCTTTTAGTGCCTTATAGAGAATTTTAAATATAATTGTCTAACCAAAAAAATCATGTGGTGCAAAAAGGTCCAAAAAGTCTGATCCGGTCAGTGAAATCCAACCTTGGTAATGAAGTGATATCTGTGATTATTATCCTTTGGATGACCTGCAGTGTGATCAGCTTTGATTATTCTGAGTGTGTCCACTATGGATAATGAAATCCAATTTGTTAGTAAAACTGGAAGTGGAACAAAGGGAAGACGCAGGAACTTGACAAGCAGACGAAACAGAGGGCGACAAAGAAACACAAGAACAAAAATCAGTTCAAAACAGAGACCTAAGCTGTATACTGCGTTTCCAAAACATAATGAAAATTAAACTGTGGTTTATGACAAGGCAAGGAACAGTTTTTCATTTCAATATGCCTGTGACCCAGTTAGAGCCACCTCCGTGTTATGGAAGACTGATTTCAAAAGTATGAATCAAATTTTCGATTCTGTCTTTACGACTCTATCAGTTGACGTTATGAGAACTTGGGAAACTAAAAATGCATCCAAAAAAAGGGTGTGAAACCGCTTGATTTTCAGTGAAATTAGAACTTTTGATTCCTTTATGACAGAAAAAAGCCCTCATATAACAGTCTCTTTGTGTGTGTAATGCATCCTTGTATTGGAGGGGAAAATATAAGAGGAAGAGATGACAACAAGACAACATAGTAATTGTTACTCGTGATTATTATTGTATTGAACTGTACATCTCACAAGTTGTTTCTTTTTTAAAGATCAGTTAACTGCTCTCAGAGGAGGAGTTCTTATGTTACACAGGGCTTGCTAATTGCAGGTTAAAATTTGGAAAGTTGGATGAATTCTAAACATTTAAAAATATTGACTTTGTCATTGTTCACCTGTTAGAAACAGCTGTTTCCAAGCTTCCAGCAGAACTTGGGAAACTAAGCTACACTGTGATTATTGTATCTTTCACTTAGTTCTCTGAGCACAGGAACTATGTTACTTGTTGTTCAGACTAGCATATAACTTATTTAACTACACGCTTGTTATTGCTACCCTGTAGACTGTATAGAAAAGATGGACACAGTCATCAATCCCAGGGGGACTGATGACAGTGTCCTGTTTCAAAGTACCAAGCTGAGCATTTTTGTTCTACTGTGGCCTTTTGAAACTGGTTGTGAAGATGGAGTGAGGAGTGACTCTGAGGAACACTGCACACTCATACTTGTCAAGCACAAGCTAGTCCCACCCTGAAGCATGCCCTGTGTTGACATTTGTGTATATTATTTGCAAAATAGACATCCTGTTGTATTTATTAAGACTTGACTGAGACCATGAACTTATCAGGAGTGTCTTTTCCTGAAGCTGAGGGTCATTTTTATACAGAAGGTAAGTAATGTGGGTTCTTTTTGAAAGCAGTGAAGTCATGCCCACATGACTTCACTGCCAATGACTACATTGGAAAGAATGTAGGCTTAAGGCATTTACTTCTGGTCTATGTCTGTGTCTAGTGTGTATCTCTATTTCATGTTTGGCATGTGTCTCTTTGTTGTCTCCTTCTTTACTGGGATTTCTTTTGTGTCTTGTTTTGGCTTTTACTTCCTAAAAATAATTCACAATAAGCCTGGCTTCTAATTTGACCTTCTTGGATGATGTGTTGTGCTTTTGCCACTTGCTTTGTGTTTATTTTTTGTCTGCCTCAGTTTCCCTTTGTATTTAGGTCCACTCACCACTACCATCTGATAGAAGCCATATCTATCTTTGACATACAGTATATAAACTAAAGACCATTTCTGAGGAAGTGCATTGTGCTGTGAAACACTTCAGGTAAACTGGTGCACTGCTAAGTTAGAAATTGAAAGCCTAAATGTAATATTAAAATCAGATACTGGATCTATACATGTGTTTAAGTTATCTGGATGTTTCACATTATAAATAGTTTGTGTTTGAAAGCAAATTAAGTCATAACAGTTCCATGCTATTCAAAGTTTATAATGAACAGTAAATACAGACTAAGCTGGGTAGTTTGCAGTCTACAATGATAAACTATAGTGCTGTGAAGAAGAATTCAACCCTTTTGGGTGCATTGTAAGCCAGGTGGCGGCCAGGACCTCCACTCCTGGCAGACTGACCCCCGGCTACCAAGACTGGCAATTGGTACATGGAATGTCACCTCTCTGGTGGGGAAGGAGCCTGAGTTAGTGCGCGAGGTTGAGAGGTACCGGGTAGATATAGTCGGGCTCCCCTCAACGCACGGCTTGGGCTCTGGAACCAGTCTCCTGGAGAGGGGCTGGACTCTGTCTCAGTCTGGAGTTGCCCCTGGTGAGAGGCGGCAGGCTGGGGTGGGTATCTTGGTATCCCCCTCAGCTTGCTGCCTGTATGTTGGGGTTTCTCCCAGTGAACGAGAGGGTCTGTTCCCTGCGCCTCTGGGTCGGGGAGTGGGTCCTGACTGTCGTCTGCGCTTATGCACTGAGAGGCGGTTCAGAGTGCCCAGCCTTCTTGGAGTCCCTGGGTGTGGAACTGGAGGGTGCTCTGCCTGGGGACTCTGTTGTCCTGCTTGGAGACTTCAATGATACAGTGATCAAGTTT
>VOQK01024406.1:4934-19728 GCA_015052645.1 Benitochromis conjunctus | reverse complement strand
TTTTTACTTTTTCTTATTAACTCAGACAAGTATTTTTATTAAAATCAGCCCCATTAAATCAACGCGCAACAAGTTTCTCTGCCAATATTTTAGCATTGTAGTAATCTTTGACATTTCAGCATCAAATGTAGTCTTATATAATATATATATATACACACATGCATACACACACACACACACACACATAGTTAAGTGATGTCATACTTATCTCTTGCACTGATTAGACAAAGCATCAGGAAGCATACAGGTATGTAAAGCTGTGTGAGGCTCAAAGTGTTCATGATCACTGTGATGGTCTTCAGTAAACTCATGCTCAGCATAAGGTCCACACACAACTCATGCAACACCAGTGTTTCCTTCTGAGTGGATTTTTTTCATTGTTTTTGGTACAGATCATTAAAACAAATTGTATATTTTTGGAGGAACAGCTTGTCTCTGTGTTCATTATGACTGAATGGCCTCCTGTGACTGCTTCTCTCTCTGTCTTCGCTTCTTTGCAAAAGCCTGCGCCTCCCGGTCTCCTTTCCTGGACTCCAGTAACCAGAGGATGTTGTTGTCTACAGAAATTCACACAAACGGGGGTTAGGCTTCAGTGGTACTGATGATTTGGTATCTACTATAAACCTCTGACCACAACACTGTCTCTACATATATATATATATATATATATATATATATATATGTATAAATTACACACACACAGTGCTCAAAAACCATTTAAGGAACACTTTAAAACATGTCAGATCTCAATGGGGGGGGAAAAGTGATGCTGATATCTATACTGATATGGTATGGTTAATGTGTTAGGGAGAAAAGGGATGCCACATTGTGTGAATGAAATGAAACTTAGCAACCTAAAGAGGGCTGAATTCAAAGACACTGAAAATCAAAGTCAAACAGTGATACAGCAGGCCAGTATAAATTTAACTGCAGCAAGTTAAAATTATACTCAGTAGTTTGTATGGCCCCCGTGTGCTTGAAGTCCTGACAACATCAGGGCATGCTCCTAATGAGCTGACAGATGGTGTCCTGAGGGATCTCCTCCCAGATCTGGAGCGGGGCATAAATGAGCTCCTCGACAGTTTGAGGTGCAACCTGGCGGCATAACGTCCCAGGGGTGCTGTGTTGGATTTAAATCAGGCAAGTGTGTGGGCCGATCAATGCAGTTAATTTCTTCATCCTCGAGGAACTGCCTGCATACTCATGCCACATGAAGCCGTGCACCATGAGGAAGCTAGGACCTACCTCACCAGCATAGGGTCTAACAATAGAGCCAAGGATTTCATCCTGATACCCAATGGCAGTCAGGGTGCTGTTCCCTAGTCTGTAGAGGTCTATATATCTACCCATGGGTATGCTTTGCCAAACCATCACTGACTAACCACCAAACTTGCCACCCTCAACAATGTTAGACATTCTCCAAGACATCTCCAGACGTCACATGAGAGCCCGGTTAACCTGCTCTCATCTATGAAAAGCACAGGGTGCCATTGGTGGAGCTGCCAAGTGGTATTCTATGGCAAATGCCAGTCGGGCTTCAACGTGCTTGGCAGTGAGCACAGGGCCCACTAGAGGATGTTGGACTTCAGGCCAACCTCATTATGTCTGTTTGTGATTGTTTGGTCAGAGACATTCACACCAGTGGCCTGCTCGAGATCATTTTGTAGCTCTGGCAGTGCTCCTCCTGTTCCTCCTTGAATGAAGGAGCAGATACCGGTCCTGCTGATAGGTTAAATACCTTCTATGGTCCTGTCCAGCTCGCTAGACTGTGCTGGGAGACACAGCAAACCTTCTGGCATAGGCAAGTATTAATGTGGTTACATTTTTAAAAGACATCCACACTTTTCCTGTTTTGTTTTTAGTGGCCCTAATCCTTTTTTTTTTTAAAGGGTTAATAACCACCTCATTGCAGGTCCCCACGCCATTGCTGGGGGATTCCCATGATGCATTGAGTATTTCTTCTTCAGTCACCTTTCTCACTCACTATGTGTTAACAGACATCTCTGCATTGAATCATGCTTGTTATTAATGTCTGGATCTCTTCCACAGCATGTCCTTTATTCTGTCTTCCTTCTCTCACCCCAAATTGTCGCAGCAGATACCCCGCCCCCCCTCCCCTGAGCCTGGTTCTGCTGAAGGTTTTTCTTCCTGTTCAAAGGGAGTTTTTCCTTCTCATTGTTGCCAAAGTGCATGGTCATAGGGGGTCATATGATTGTTGGGTTTTTCTCTGCTTGTGTTATTGTAGGGTCTACCTTACAATATAAAGTGCCTTGAGGCGACTGTTGCTGTGATATAACTTGACTTCTTTAACGTACTGACGTACCATTAGGTTTAGGATGCATCAGAGGCAGGCGGATTTGACAAGTGTCATTCGGCTGTAAGCTGAGTCCATTTCCTTTGGGTTCATCATTGACTCCTGGTATTGATCGGAGGGACAAAAAGGCCTCGCCTTCAAAGTCGTCTGACCTCAAGGTGTCGTGGTCCAGGACTGTGATCACCAGGCAAGCGCTCTGGGCCTTACACTGTTCCAATGAAACCAGGCTACGATAGAGCAAGGAACACAGATAAATGAGGCGAAACACATAGAAAGAAGACAGTCGCACAGGCTCACTTATCAGAGTGAAGTACTTACAATTCAAAGGCCTCGTCAAAAAGGGGATTGAGATCGCAGTTTTTGATCTGAGTGCAGCGAGGTTCTACCTCGGGAAAGATGTGGTAAGGCTCCAGACACAGATGCACGAATGGATCACTGAGACCTGCCGTCAATGAATACATCACTGAATACTTATCATGGATCTAGAGCGTCTGTTTGTATCAACAGGATGTGTTTGTAACTGTTTTTACCATTAGAATCCATTGGTAGGAGGTTGACTGCATTCAACACCTCAATTCGGAGTCTTTGGTCTGATCTTCTGTAGGATGCTAGGAGGGTGACAGCACCGTATTTCTCTCCACTGTATGCTTTCTGTAAATCAGCAGAGACAGTGACAGTCTGATAGAGCTGTAAAAGGAATTTGCGTGATAAGTGTTTATTGCAAAACTTACCTGCTCAGACATTTTCCCTTCAAGGTACTTTTCCACAAGCTGCTGGCTATTCAGGGAGTGGTGAGTGAGGTAACTTTTAAGGGCCTCGACAGACACAAGAGTGAAATAATAAAGTCAAATCTTTGGTTTTCGTCTGCATTTCTGTCCGACACAAAACAAACACTCTTCGGTGAAATGAACAGTTTCGCTGTCATCTGCAGAGACTCACCTTGTACTCGTCAGAGTGAAGTTTATTCAGAGGAAGTCCATTTCCCTCAGCGTGGAAGCACTGTTCAAGGCACTGACATTTACAAGGAATAAAAAATTAATTATGAAGCTTTTTTACATTTTTTTATTTTTTTATTTTGATGATGGCCACTTAAAATGGTCATTCTAATGACCAGCAGTCATGGCTCCTCTGGTTGTAAAAAAACCCCCTTCTGCATCATTGATCTGTAACCTGGGTAAACTGCAGTAACCTTACTAATGAGTTTCATTTACTAATTTCAAGTCTAACTGAAACAACATGATGTTCATCTAGTAAATAGTGGTCCCTATTTGAGTCAAAAAGGATGATAAAGAATAGCAGATGAACAGTATCTCAAAGGCATGTCCTTAAGAAAGAGGAAAAAATCCAGCAAAGATCTTGAGGAGCTGAGAGATCCCAAAACTCTTGATCAATATACTATTCACCAAAACCTCATCAGAATTATTCTTAGGGGAAGGGTAGATGTTAAACTGTCATATTTAAGGAGAGGAAAGGGGGAGGAAAAGCCGAGGTATGCCGAACTACACAAGAACTGGAATGAAAATCAGTGACAACAGGCCTTATTGAGTGATGGATTGATATTTGATAATTTTGGTTCAAATCATCATCAGTAAACACAGAGGAGGTTGTGAGAGATATATAACAGTGAGTGTCCACAGGCATCTTTAACAAAAGCATACATGGATAGAAAAACACACAGTGGAACACCATCACTCCCAAATTGGCCCAGAGCTCAACATCGCTGAAGAAGTGTGGGATCATTTTGACAGAGAATGGAGCAAAAGGCAGCCAACATTCAAAGAAGAGCTTGGAAAGTCCTTCAAGAAGATCGGAGAACTTTTGATGAAGAGTACTTTTTACAAGACAGCCAGACTTTACCAGACAGTTTTTTGTGGCTGTGGACCAACCTGCAGTGTATATAGCAACCTCTGGGAGAACACCATTAGTCCCTCTTGCTGTTGATGCTGATTAGCCACCTGGTGGATGATTTTCACTGAGTTATTCCACAGAGGAGTCAGGAGACTGGATATAGAAGATAAAATAAGTTGACACTCTTTAGAAAACTTTCTTGAGACACTGAAAACAAACTATCGGAAAGTACACAACACAAGAAGAGCTATCAGACATTAGTATCAGCACCTGTTGAAGTTCTCTTGAACTAAGTTTTCATTCATGTACTGCAGCTCCTGCTCTAGGTAGCGCATAAGAGGGGCCGCAGCCTAAAACAGAAAAGAGGCTAAGGTTGGTAAGCAAACACAGAAATTCAGTTAAAATCAATGCGATTCAATTCAGTCCCCTCAAGGTGAACAATCAGACCCACTATCAAGCACTTAGTGACAGTGGGAAGGAAAAACTCCCTTTTTAACAAGAAGTAACCTTAGGCAGAGGAGGGGCAGTCGTCTGTTGTGACTAATTGGGGATGAGGTGAGGGAAACAGGACAAAAGACACATTGTGGAAGACAGTAGGTATCACTTACATCCTCTGTGGATTTGGAGGGAATCCTCCGTCTGGTCGACATGCTTCTGACATGTGTTTCAATGTCTGTGTTTAACTGAAGAGACATTTCATTTTAAATGTGTGAAATATAGCATTTAAAAAAAAAACTGTCCAGTTCTCCATTTTAATCCTCGATACCTTCTTCCCAAGAGTGTCTAAAGCTGATCGGATCTCTCGGCCCAAGATGCTCTGGGCCTGCTGGAGCTGTGAGGGCAGCGTGTTTTTAAACTGGCTTTCTCCTATCACATCGTGAGTCCTGTCTCGAAGCCCTGCCCAGTTCAGCTGTGTAGGAAGTCGGGTCAACACAGACCGCAAGTGCTCCAGGTCGTTCACAACCACGCACAACTGCACAGAGAGGAGGAGCACATTCTGGTTGTAGCATTAAAAGAATTTGTTACTAAAGATTTTTTTTGTTGTTTTCCTCTTCTTACCATGTTAATAGCAGAGCCATGGTCAGAGTTCTCAGACAGCACCCTTACTCTCTCCTTCAGGATTTTACAATAGTTCACCACAATCTTACAAACATCCTGAAAACACACAGAAAGCTGGGATATACAACCAACAATCTTCCCACAATCACATAATGTAACCAGTTTATAATCTGATTTATGCACCTCAGTGATTTTGACCATGAGCATGAAAGCCTCCTCTGGGTCAGGCCAGGACAGCTGGTCCCATAGCTGGCAGATGGGCTGGATACACGCCACCAGGTCCACGGCTGAGGAGCTGTGTTTTATTGGTACAACACCAGTTTGCAGTGGTTGGAGCTGAGAAGAAGAAAGGGTTCAATAGAATATGAGATGACATTTTTCATTGTGGAAGACATCTACATTATAATAAGAGTCTTCTGTTATTTACCTGGTCCACCTGTACAGCCCTCTCCACCCTGTCCTGAGTAGTGCTGAACGCCTGGTTCAGCCAGTAAGGCAGAGCGTCTCGGAAACCCTCATGAAAGTTTGTCAGCTCTAGCACTCCCCTGAAAAGACAGACAAGCTCTTGAGCTTCTATTACATTACTTGCATTACACTCCAAAGGTGTTGCAGGTGCACAGGAATTTGAACTTCAGTTGAACAAACATTGGCATTTAATTGTATAAAAACCACCAAAATAAACAGATAAAAAATGGAAGATTGAATGCTTAACTGAAATGTCAGCACCATTTTAAAAAACATGAATACAACCTGGTTGTGCCCACATGTATAACGTTAATACAATTACAAGGCAGTGATCTGAATCATTTGTACCTTAGACAATGTAATTGACCAAATCTTTACAGTTTTTGATAAGGAAACAGTTGACATGTGTGAGAGTGAATTATTAATATTGTCATTGTTGTATGTTTAAAACTATGTAGGGGGGCGGAGTCTTGGGAGTCGGCTGAGACGAGCTCAGGTGATGAGCTGACCGGACCCCCTTGCGCAAGTAAAACGATGAGCTCTTTGTCTTGCTTTGCTCCCGGGGATAGCTTTCATAACTAGCGGAGGTTTGCTGGCTGGTTCATAGTGGCAAAACCTCACAACATGATTAGTTGTGATGTGTTCCTGCAGCGGTTTTGGAAACAGGGTGGCACATTTGGAGCCTGAGCGGTGGGACAAGTGAAGGGGTACTTGAGCTTGGACTGCTATATAAGACAGAATGAGACTGGGAAGCACTGCTGTGATGTTAAACTGGAGATGTGATTACCTTTTCTGTAAGAAAGCTTTGTCTTTGTAGATGACCTGCAAGCTCAGGTAAACTGGGAACAGGCTGTTGGCTAGATGCTGCTCCATCTGATCCTCCATTAACAACAAGGTTTCCCTCACTTCTTTTGCAAGCTGTGGAGGAGAGGAGAGGACAATGTGGTGAGAAATGACCAGATTCATTAAGAAGAAGGTTGACGGGGCTTGACGGCACTGCTCCATCTGCTACTTACCAGGGAGTCAAACCTCTTGTAGATGACAGTGAACACATCAACTTGCACAGCACTATTGTGATAGAAATGTATCATGAGAACAGGGAAAGTTTTCATCCATTTCAAGCTACTGTAAGCCAAGTCAAAAATAAAATTGAATTGCCTTCTTACCTCACAAATACTCGGTTCCAGACGTCCTTGTTGTGTTTTATGTCTTCCTGCACCTCCCCAATCAACCTAGAGAGGGCGCTCCCAATCTCTGAGAGGTCCTGTATGACAGCATAGTGCGAAAATAATAAGTGCAGTGAAATAAAATGGATAAACCATGTAAGTTTTTCATGATGTGCTTGACCTTACCTTAGTCATCGGTTGATGCAGACCCTTTTTGTTGATGAACCAGTCCTCTGTACCTTTCTGATATAAAAGTAATGTTATGAGTACTTACAGTTAAAAGATGTACTAAACATTAAGCTGGTAATAATCTCCCGAGTATGATGACTGACCTTTATGGCATCGCTGACCTCATCATGAAGGTCAAACTGAGCTGGATTTAATTTCTGAAAAGCCTTTGTCTTACAGATCTGGACCAATATCCTAAAAAAAGCACAAGTACTTCATAATCAAAGACCTTAACTACAAAAGCTCTGCCGTCGAGTCTGTAAACACTTATAACCATATGTACCTGAGCAGTCTGTGTAGTTTTGGAGTAGCACTGGGTGTTGGGGGGAAGATGTCTCTGTATTTGGCCACCAGACACAGGCCGTACTGCAGGAAGTCGTGAAGAGAGTCCCCAAGTTCCTGTTTCTGATAACAGAGTGCAACACCTTCCTCAACACTTCTGGCATTAAAGGACAGCTCCTTGGTTCTTTTAACTTTTTTTTTATTAAAGAAATGACTATCACAGGACAGAAAAATCATCATTAAAGCAAGATGATGAGTAAAAGTAGGTGACATAGTTAGGTTGCATTAGCAGTGGAGAAAGTATGCAGGTCGCTGTGCGGTTAAAGCTCTTCATGACAGTGAGTTGAGCACTTATACCTGTTGGTAGGGCAGCTCCTGCTGATGCCAGTGGTACTCTATACTCGTGAGCTGCTGTAACAGCACAGACGAGTCCACTTCTAAGCTCTGGTACAACTTACTGTAAGCCACCCACTTCCTGTCAGGGGCACACACATCCACATTTATTCAGAAGTACAACTGAAAGACGGTACAGCAGTAACGGGCTTGTGGCTAAGGTTAACAGCCGCACTGATGTACTTGAAATCAAATTTTAAAAATGTATTAGCTTTCGACACACGGTCTTTTAATTTTGTGCTTAACTGATGTGTATTGGTAAACTCCCAAAATGACGAATGTAATTAGTTTTCAGTTACATTTTGTGTGGATTCTTTGACTTGGATCACACTGACTCACAATATGTTCATCATAACTCAGATTCAATATCACCGGAAGCTGATAAATGATAAAAACCTAGCAATAGATTGATAGATCTAGAGTTTATAAATCCCCTCAGCTAATGCAGGGCTTGTTTTATGTTCTTCTCACATGACGCCTTCAACATGTTAAATATGTTGCTTACGCCAGGTCCTGAAGAAAAGGTGAGAGGTCGTTCTGCGTAGCGTACAGTTCGAGTAGAGTCTGGGCCTCGCCGCACAACTCCCCTTTCCACGGGGCAGAACTCTGAGAGAGACAAAACAAGATCAGAGGGTTAAAGGGAGAGCTCACCCTGAACTCAAATGAAGACATTTTTTAGTACCACTACATGCCCGTACTGCTGTATTGTTTGGTCTGTCCGTGCAATTGTTTACCCATACAGATGAATGACATAACTCTTTTATGAGATCCTGTCAAATTAAAACGATATGACGCTTTTATTAAGGCGTGATAGTTGCATAAATGCTAAAAACAGGCCATTTTAGCCTGCCTGCTAAGTGGTTTCCGAGTAATGTGATAGCATCATGATGTGACGTGCGTAATTCAGCTTGTGTCAGATGTAAATCAGACGTTTTTGTCATGTACTTAAAATGATAAAATGCTTTCATAAGATTGCAGGTGCGTAATGGCTAACAATGGGTAATTGTTGACAGCTCATTGACATCATCAGAAAGGATAATAACATCATCAGACATGATGATGTCAACATGATGGCATCGACATATCTGATATCTATATCAGGGAACCCTCGGGGGCCTTAGCTGCAGGGTGTCAAGTCTGGTTGATCAACTCTTGAATGAGTAGTTTGCAAACAGACAGACAGACAGACAGACATTTCCTGTACTATAGTAAGATTTATCCCTGTATATTATTTTTGTTGAGAGTTGCCAACTTTTGGAGATCCAAGCTGTAAAGTTAGTTGTCTTCTTCTGAATAGAATGACTAAATCCAATCCAATAAAATAAAATACATAAAAAGGACACCATCACTGTCTTTCCAGAAAGCATAACCCAGATATTCAGAAAAAACAGTGAGAAGTTTCAATAACCACCAACCATAATACTGTGCAGAAGAAAGCATCCATCTACCAGTGATTTGAGGCTTTCTCCTGTGACAAGATGTGAACACTGATGGTGCCCCCCTTGGCTGATACATAATGTTAGCTAGCGACACACTCGTTTTGGATGGTGGATGCAACTGGGTCTAAAGAAAATAGTTCCTACATGAAACGGTCATAATAAGGTTTGCGAACTTTTTGAGTGAACTTTATTTCTATTATCGATTATGCTTCATGGACAGAAAAATAAACTTTTTGAGTTTTTCAAATTAATTTTTCGTGCTTTGAGCATTAGAGGGGAAGTGGTTAGGGTTAACTACATTATTTAGCAAAAGTACACATCTTTCAATTTATTTCTTGGTGAAGTGTCCCTTTAAAGAAGAAAAAGACAGCATGAAGAGAGAGAGAAATAAGAGATTAATAAAGGATTTTGAAAAGAGCTGAGAGGATGTTTGCCTAACCTGTTGCTTTGAGATGTAGGCCTGGACAAACTGCTGGAGAACACCACAGTAGTTGACGTAAGCACTTCGGCCGGCGCTCAGGGTCCCATCTCGCTGTCAGTCACACAACACATAGCCAATATTTTCTGTTAGACATATTAATACCATGTTGTCTGTCCTGCAAGAAGCGCTTGTTTCTCCTATTTGAGTATTGTGTCATTAATTTCATTGTTATTGAGTCCACTTCCTCTTTCTTGAGCAAGTTTAGACATGAAAGAGGTTTCATGAGTGCACATTTCTTTATTTATTCTAACAGAAACTGTGTATACACTCTGTAAAATGACGCTCTGTAAAACTACACGGGGACTGCAAAGAGGGCATCTTTTTACCCCTTTGTGGATGAACTTGAGGTTAAGGTGGCACTGGCCTCGATCAGGGTATGTCTCTGTTCTGGGCTCCAGTGTGTACCAGTTGTCTTCAGTACAGTGGAGCTCCTGTAGTGTGATGATAGAAAATGGTTACAAGACTGGAAAGAGAGTACTGAGCAAAAACAGGAGATACATAAATAAGATAATTTAATACCTTCAGTTTTAGGACAACTTTTCCCAAAAAGTCATCGGTTCCTTTTTCTTTTTTGGCCTCCTTGATCATCCTAAACAGGTACAAGTGGAAACACTTACCTGTTATGCATAATCAACTTTTTATGTGTAAGTCACAGAGAAAGTAGAATACCTTCTTAAATTATTTAGGTTGGTTGTAAACTCCTCTAGTTTCTGTGTGAGGGACACCTCTTCATCCTTGTCCCTGTAGCAGAAAAGGCATAACACAGGGGAATGCAGTGAAAAAGATCATTTTATAAGGAATCTAATATGCTTATCTCAAATGCCATATTATTGGTTTTGCACCCTACTAGACTAGCTTTGTATGATGAGCAGTCCAAGCTAATACTTATTCATCTTTTTAGCTAACTGTCTTTGTGAAATAAACTTTTTTAGCTCTTTTTTGCCCCCTTTAAGCACACTTTGTTCTGATTGGCTGCCTCTCACAAACAAAAGTTAGGAACAGCAGGTGGGTGGGGCTTCTGTTCTCACAGCCAGAGCTCTGTGTGCATGAGAGGACAATAGTCTCAAGTCCAAGCTTTGGGCTCACTTGTAGCACAAGCACTCGTTCACCTCGTCATTTGAGACTTTGACCACATTTTATTTATTTATTGTTACTCCATATATTTGACAGAAGATAAGGAAAAGCATAATTCATCAACTTTAAAACAAACAAAGTGTGGGTTTCTGTGTTTTTCTCACCACATCTCAAGGTGGAAGCTGGCACCTGCAAAATCTCCAAATTCTCTGAAAGGAAGAGAAACACTAGAAGGTAATGTGGGCGTTTCAGTCTATATGAGCAGAAATAATCAAGAATTGTGACTCACAGTATGAATGTTTGGTTCCAGATGGGGTTAAGAGTTTGCTTTTTAATTTCTGTTTGGTAGATTTTATCATGTGATACCGCATCCTTTACAACAGATTTAAGGGGTTTGGCTCTGGATTGGCGGGTCCGACTCTCCTCCGCATCCTCCATTATAGTGAGCAAGCAGTATGGATCACTTAAACCTGTTCAAAACAAACAGTTTTTGATTAACTCAAGTCATCTCCAAAAAGAGATCGACCAATCATAAAAGTGTGAACTCGGTAAATTCAAATATGAATCAAGTTTGGTAGAGGAGAATCACTTAAAACGGATCAAAGCGCTCCCTTCACAAAAAGGCTGCATCATCGTCCGAAAGAGAAAAGAAAATCTTAGAAGGAAGGCACAGTATCTTCATTTTTCTTTTTTTCTGAAGATAATCTGTTTGAGAAAATATGCACATTATAAACTATAGATTATTAACCTTTTGAGGATTTGCAGACAGATGATCACTAACCATATGACATAAACTAGTTTGGCATTGTGGATTTGTGACAATCATGACGTCAATGAATCAGACCCCAGTCACACAGGGATGGAGACTGGTGTACAACTAACTGGCAGTAACCAGTCATGAGGGTTTAAGGTGGTGTACAAAATCAATCAATCAAATCAATCCCTGATTCTTCCAGTCCACATCCCAAAGTTTTTCTTGGGTAAGATGCTGAACCCCACTGGATGAGACTTAACTGATTAAAAAGATACTATATAGGTAACAGTCTATTTATGAAATTAACCAGAATTCGCCAGGAACTACTGCTAACCAGTCAGGGCATACACATTTTTCTCTAGCAGTGGATGGTTGTATCATGTTCAACATGGCAGTCAACAATCTCCCCTGCCATCATGCGAGAAACCTCAATTGTCGCTTACAAGCTAAATGCTAATTTAACATGCTAAAAAGGTAACAATGACAATAGAAACACTAACAGTCTTCAGCATTAAGTTGCTAGTATTTGATAGCATTTTTGGACATACACTATAATTTTATATCATGAGTTTTGGGACTTTTAGTTATAAACCACAGTACTGGGAAAACGATGGGAAGATGGCAGTAAAGAGGCACAATGGTTAGCTTTTCCAAAACATTCCAGTTCAAAAGGGAATATTTTGAATACCCAAAGCAGTACTTTTTCATGTCAATCCATCCAATGTTTACCATTTGGAAACTATGTCTGCTTTTCCATTAAATGTATATGATCGTGTTTTTTAGGCACCTTTGGTGTTTGATTTGTTTCTTCAGGTGACTACACACTGTAAATTTTATTGATTAATAACTTTCATGGTATAATTTCAATTTCTTTGTAAAAAAAAAAGAAAAGAAAAGAAAAGAAAAGGAAAAAAGAAAAACTCAAAACAAAAAAACAAACAAAAAATAATAAAATGATGTAAATATTTTCCTCTGGCCCAAATCTGTGAAGACTAGCCAACTGCCTAGCTGAAATCGACATCGATATAGAATCTGTGGCTAAAAGAAACACATTAAAAGTCCCAAGAGTCCCAATCATCAAATCACTGAAACGTGATAATCCCCTGTCTGTAAAGGAACGGCAAGAACTCACCACTGATGTCTTTTCCCAGAATTCCCTTGGCTTCCTTGACAGTGGCCATCAGACAATATACCGGGGGCTGGACGGATAAGAGGGTTAGATAATAACGCTATTTATTACAGCAGTAAACATACTGATGACATAATTTCTGCCACAGTAAAGGCAGTGGAAAATAGAATTAGAATAGAATTCATATGACTACTATTAATAAGATGTTGGTGGTCTTCAGCATTGCATTTATTGGAACAAGTATGCAGACTTAATTTTCTCACCTCTGTGCTCTGTACTTTCTCCAACAGACTGCCGTGCTCTGATTCTGTCATAGTGAAAGCCTGGTAGATGTAGGATGGATTGAACAATCATCTAGTTGCACACCAACGCAGTAGGAAAGTTATGAGTGGCGTTATACATGTGTGTAGGTTTTTACCTCTCTGATGTACCGTCGAAGCTGGTCATTTGTGAAAACCTCATTTGAAGATGGTTTACCCATTTTGTGTGCGATGGTGTACAGTAGCTCCTTATACAGAGGCTTGAGCTTTTAACAGACATAACCACATTGAGAACGTTATCTGAAAATGCCACTTCATATGCTGAACGTAGTCATATCCTGGAAGTGATTATACCTCCATCTCCTTGTGTCTCCTTGCTTTCTCTTCTGGATTTTCATCTTCTTTAAAATCCTAAAGAAGACACAGGAAAACTATGTTTCGATGATTCTGTTTGATAAATATGGAAATCATACATAATTTTAACCTAAAATATAGGCATTTATAATACATGCAGGGTGACTCACCCTCCCTCTCAATTTCCTTGTCAACCCCAGTTTACGTGCATGGACAGGTGAAAACTGGAACGGGAAACACGGAAAATGACAAAAAGCAGACAGGAAAGGAACATTTCAAAACTATATCAGTGATATGTGATTACAATGGATCACAATGAGTTTCAAGTTTATGAACGTATCGTATCTACTGTCTAAAAAGTCATCATTTGCATTTTTATATAGTGAAAAATATAGATTCAATTTGAAGAATTCTGAAACACAGTCCTCAACAACTGTTGGAAGGATTTGCATAGATTACAGATTACATTTTCTACAGACATACATTGTGTACAGAGGATGACACTGATTGTGCCTCCACCATGTCAAAGCTATTAGCATTTAGCAAAATAACCCAACATTTATTTCACCGACTTATACAAGATTGTCCACGTTTTGACATTCATTGTTCAAAGAGGATATGTCCTAATAACTTTGGGGAATCCCTGTTCATGAGGGGACTTTCCTGTAACAAAGCCAGTGAGCTGTTTATAAAGAAAATATATCAATATCTACGAGAAGGTTTGTACATATATTCAAAGTCTTCTGATAATGAGACCTCCTGGCTTATTCACTAGTGCTACATGTCAAAGCTTTAACTTATTCAGTAAAACAGCTAATATTTACTGGTCAGATTGGTGGATCTTTGAGTACATTCTCTATAAATCTTCCTGAAATGTTGTACATTTTGACGCTGTCCATTGAGGATGTTTGCCAATGACTATGAGGACTTTTGAAGCGGCTGTCTTGACAAAGACTGGAAGGATTGCCATGAAATTCTGCTCCTCAAAAGATGAATTTTACAGATTTATTCTCTAGTGTCACAATTATGTCATTTAGCAAATCATCTCAACATCTACAGGACAGAGTTGCACAAGATCTGCACATGTTCAGTGAAAAATGCATATTCTTCATATTGCCGCACGGGTTGTCTCTGGGTACTCTAGCTTCCTCTGCCGGTCCAGACATATGTGGGTTAGTTTCCCTTTGCCAGTTCTAGTTTGTAAGTCTGCATTAAACTGGCAACCTGTCCTGTGTTTTCTCTGACTTTTCCTTCTTGGAGTTGGCATATGCTTCAACCCATCCTGCATTGGATAAGCAGAAGGAAATGGATGGATATTCTTAAAGGATTTATCTTAATGATTCTGGGGGAAATTCTGACTTTTTCTCGACCGGTGCCACCAAGCTGATCTGTAATAACATTTCTTGACCGCTATTGGAGGGATTAAGGTAAAATTTTGTACAGACAATTTTTGTCACAAAAGGATGAAATCTCCTCTAGTAAAATTTCATCCTTTTGTGACAAAAATTGTCTGTGCTTAGACTACATTAAGTATATTCTATAACTACA
>VOQK01024402.1:4136-16372 GCA_015052645.1 Benitochromis conjunctus | reverse complement strand
GATGTCACTTTGTTGTTGATGTCCATCTTTTACATACAGTCTATGACTGTGACCAGTGTTGGTTGTAATGCATTCCGAAGTAATCACATTACATTTGTCTGTAAAGCAACATTCAGTAATTCAGTAATCTCATTTTATCCACTAATCAAACAATTATTTTGTTACTTTATAAGTTCTTCAATTATCTGCAGGCAGATTCACAACCGTAGATTTTCTTTTTCACAAAGTGATGGCAATGAGTAAACACTCACTATGAACTTTTACACAGTTCATAATGCTAACGCAAAGCTAGCAGCTGGAGCTCCTCAGACTCAGAATGAGACTCAAGCGTGTGTGCATTTATTTCTACATGTGGTCTTTTCTGACCTAGGATCACAGTCACAATAACATTTTTCTACTAAATGCTCTATCGGCTGTTTTCAACCAACTTTTCAGTTAGCTCTGTGGTAATACTTAAGCAGACTGCCACAAACCCTCTTCTGTATGCTCTCATTCCCATTTTCCTAACAAAACATAAAGAAATGAAGGTTGGATCGACACTTTTGCACAGTATAGTAAATTAATAGGTGGGTAAAATGAGTTCATGTTAAACGGAGACAAATCATATGCATAATCTCTGCGCCACTGCAGCTTTTTGTACGTGTCATTTGCTTTGTTTCCTCTCTACAGCAACTCACCATACTTTTCAGTACTCAGACATCTTGTGGTGAGAACTGATGTTCTGACTCATGACTACCTGACTGGATCACTGGCCTTGAAGTTGAAAATGCAGAGAGACAGTAATTCTGCTTAGTCTACATGTCGTCTTCCCTCCAAATGCATTCAGCTGCATTGTCATCCATTGCACTGTGTTTTATAAGCCGTGTACAAAATGTGGATAGCACTAACCACAAAAGGCCAAACCGCTGTCAAGGCTAAAGAAAACACAGTATTAACTATTGAATTAGCCTACGCACATTGCAGCAAAAGTACAATTTTATTTAAGAACTTGCAGAGAAAATTGTGAGAACTGAAGCTGAACCTGCGCTCCGCTCACCGACGGGGAAGAACGCTTCATCAGATGTAACCTTGACAAGCTGATAAGGAGATGTCAAAACAAAAGCCAGGACAAAAAACAAACAAATAACAAATCCGTCACATATAAAAAACACCATCTTCACTGCTTTTTTAAATTAACTGGAAGCGGTAAAAGTCGTGTTTTTTTTCTAGCACATCCAAACAGCAGTGTACCAACACTTGAACTCTCAGTCTTTAGGATGGGCGTCTGGCCACCCATCTGTATGTAACCACCCATCCCCACCTCTCCAGCCTCCAGGATACACACACACACACTCATACAGACGACCCCGCTGAGAGACCAAAACATTGACTCTGACTCGATGGTGAAGACTGAGGGACGGAGGCATCTGTGCTGGGCTGGAGAGCGGAGGAAGCTCAGGAAGCAGAGATCTGTGGCGTCTTTTAAAAACGATCGCCACACTGTAACAAGAATAAACCACAGTGAACAATGAAGTGGCCATGCTGATAACATTTATAAACTTATTTTTGAGATCACTAGATCAAGTGAGAGTTTTCCGCAGGTTGTGTCAGAAACTATAACCAGAGCTGGCTGCACAGCAGAGGAAGACGGGCGGAGAAGAAAGGAACCGCGAGAAGCTCTCTCCTCGTAATCATTCCTAATTAGGACTAATTGCATTTTGGAGAAGAATGGCGATGCCTATTTGCCCTGTGGCTGTGTTTTCCCACATGGGGAAGATTCCAAATAAAACATGACTGTCAACACCAATCTCCTCCGTGTTTTCTCATAGTTCTCCGCCTAATTTATTTCAATTGCAGTACAGTACAGGCTCTGCAAGTCTTTCTTTAGCAGCCGTTCAATGGAGGCATATTTACAGAGTGACTGTAAGGTAAGCAGCAGCCAAGTGGCACAAATGTTTTATTTAATAATCAATATTTGTATATTAACAGTGGATACTGCTCAAGTCTTAAAGGCTTAGCTGTACAGTGCTGCAGCAGCCACACCTTTACTCCAGGCTTTCAGTTACCTCCTTTACAGATGCCCCTGCTTTTTCTTAAAAGCTAAAAGGGTAATGTACATTCTTAATCAAATGCAGGGAAATTAAGTTAGGGACAACTAGATGTAGCTGAATGTAATTCAGCTGAACAACATAGGCTTTTCTCCATCTGCTTTTGACCACGTCTGCAGACTCACATATATGGATGCATAACTCAGATGCAACGGTTTCTTTATGCATCCAGCAGACTTTTCTCCGTGTCTGCTGGATGCAAAAAGCAACTGTTTGCTCACTGATCTGCTAGATCTGCAGGCTTTCATAATTTGTCTGAAAGGTCATTCCAGATTATATGAGGTTGGATGGCCCTGTTTGAATCAGGCTGATTGAATTGTACTCACTGGGACCACGCAGCAGTCTTTGGGTCTAACTGCTCTCTGCTAGGTCTCAATAATGCAAGTTTTACTCACATGAAGTTTACACTGTGTTTAGGTCCCCAGTCACACAGAGACTGGTTGTGAGTGCTTGCTGTAGGTGGCTGGCAGCTGTGGAGTTAAACTGCTAAACCCCCGATCATACTGGCCTACAGACCAGTCAGTGATCCCTTGGTAGCCATTAGTCACTTGAAAAAAATGAGTATTCCCTGACTGGTTGGCAAGGGGTTGTGAGAGGTTGGTTGCTGTTGCTAGGTGATATTGGCCGAAAACAGGTATATGGTGCTGCTTGTGATTGCTCTGGTAACTATCAGGCTGTCGCGGTTATTAGTAGTTTGTATGTAAGACAGGGAGTTGCTTAACTGCTCGTTGAGTGCTAGTGTGTGGTGCAACAGACCATTTGTGACCAATTTCACCTAACTGCCAGCAACCACTTGCAAACTAGTTGCAGAATAAATAGTTTTTCCTATTGACTGGAAGTTGCCATGGGTTTGCTGACTGCTCTAAGTGAACTCAAGTATTTTCCCTGTGTCTGTTATTAGCACTATTTAGCAGATGTGTGTTTTACCTATACAGTTTATGATTGCAGTATGCTAAGCTAACTGGTAATCTAGTAATCAAGTATTCAAGCCTGTGATCCAAATATGGTCAATATGTGATGTCACTTTGGCGATAGCCATCTTTTAGCTACAGCCTTTGATCAGATTAAAATAGGTTTTTAAACTAGTTTAAAATCCCGTGTTTGTTGCTTCAGTGGTTTCATAAAGACGGTCTAGAAACCAAGAAAACTCTGGTATACTTAACAACCCTCTGGTATACATAATATAACCCAGAAAAGATGTCTATTATTTTGTATGATTTGCTCTCAGTCCATGATAACTCAAGTATGCATATGAGGTTGTCCTGGAGTGAAGACGGTGTTCCCGTTTTCATACACTGGAAGACAAGAGGCCACCTCAAATAAAAAAATTCCAATCTCTTTCAGCGAGGAGCCCGAGGAAAATCCAATTTTCTCTTTCAGTAATGGCAGCTGATCATTGAGAGGAGAACCCTTTTTTCTTCCTCTTCTCGCCAACAAAATAACCATGGCGTGAGTGTGATGGTAGTCCCCACAGTCAGTGAGCGAAGGTGTGCTGAGGGTGAGAACATTGTCTAGTTGAAATAGTAGCATATATATGCAACATTATATACTGTAATATTTGTGATGATTTTTTTTAAAATACACCACTCTCGATAAAACATTTTTTATCAGGTCAATTTTGGGACATTTTCTTCATTGTCCAACATTTGGCTTAAGCCGTCTTCTGAATGACACACTGTTCGGTCTTCTGTTTATATTCATTGAATCTGTTTGGCTCTTTACTTCACGACAAAGTCTTGTCGTGCTTGTCTGCTCATCCTTCAGCCCCCCAAACCCTCCTCCACTCCACCCGTTTGCAACCCCAGAAGCACACAGCAATTGTCTTGTCCCCCCTCATCCCTGCTGAGGAAGACACAATAGTTAACATTAACAATAACTCCTCCAGGCAGCTCCTTCTACTATGTAACCAGGCAGCCACTCTGTGTGTGTGTGAATGTGTTTGTATCCTTGGCTCATTGTGTGTGGGGGGCATATGGCCTTCTGACATCACAGGCAGAAGGTCAGTGGCTAAAAGGAATTCAAATCATTCTGGGAATCTTCCTTTTTTCTTTTTTCCCTTAACAAATTTAAAGTGCCCGTACTTGAAAGTGCAGGCACACCTGGCCACACAAGGCCATTCATTCAGATGTGATTTTTGTTTGTTTGCGCTCAGATTTTAGCCATGTTAGCTTAAACTCTAAGCGTTTAGGATCACAATGCTTAACCAGTTTTCCCTCCTCCTTTGTTTTGTTCTCCAGTAAAAAGAGAAAACAGCTGGAAATGCTACATTATGTGTACCATCTAACATCTGTGCAGCTCTTGGAGTTAAGAGAAAAAATAAGAAACAACCCCGGGAAAATGGAAATATCACACATAAGAGGGGCGACATTGAGCCTGATTAAATATGATTACAAATCTAAACGAAGGCTTGAAATAGTCAATCTGAAAGATGCTCTCAGGCTGTGGGAAACCCCAAAGTTAGGATATAATCTTTACGATTACATCTAGTAGTTGAATCATTGCAGCTTTGAGTACAGCCTGAAGACATAGGTTATTTCCATTTTCTAATACGTTATACTTGGCCATATTTTATGAATATTTTCTTTTGTTATTGGATTTCATTGTGAGCCAGCTTCACAGTAATGCTGCTTAAAAGGAGATGTATGGTGCTCACTTTTATATGGCGCTTTCCCAGTCTCTAATGATGACTCAAGGTGCTTTTAACTGCAAGTCACATTTTCTAACCACACATTCATGCTGCACTTTATTCCATACACTTTATCTATCTCACATCCACAGCCAGTACAGAAGCATCAATTAATCTAACAGGGATGTCTTTGCAAGACAGCCCGAGTTCCTGCAGAGAACCCACGAGCTCCAAACAGAAGCCTGACTCAAACAGGAGCCTTCTTGATGTGACGAGACAATTTTATCCACACCACCAGCTTTATCTTTGCACAAGAGTTTAACTCTTTACCCCTTGAAAGCCCGTCATGTTTTAGACCTGCTTATAGAGCAAAATGATTGGTTTTGCATCAGAAGTTACTGAGAGTGGTCTCTTTTCAAAAAAGCCGGAATCTGTACTAATGGTCGTCAAGCTACGTCTTTATTGAGGTTTTAAAATTTGCCATTAAGTGTACAAGGGAGGTCGTCAAATGTCGTCTTTATGGGGGGAAAGAAAGAGTTAAAATAATTGTTATCTTATGGTGGAACTAGCTGTAGCGCCAAGCTATTTTAGCTCCTCTCCCTTTAAGGTAGCCTTTCTTCTGATTGGCTCCCCTTCGCGAACAGAAGTGTGTAGGCAAATGCATGACACAACCATATTACACATTAAGTGCTAATATTTTTGCATGATGCCTTCTTTATTTGCTAACATAAAGTACCATGTGTTCTATGATGTGCTGTAACAGAAGTAGACATGCACAGAGTACATCTTTAATAAATACAGCATTAGTTCAAATCTACTGGCTAAAATGCAACATAGAAAGCAGCCTTGACTGAGCTCGAGTGGTGAAAAGCGTGGAGACTGTTTGAGCCTCCGTAGGCATGCTTTTTATTAAACTCATCAGGTTTAATCAAGAGGGAGGCATATGTTACATCTTAACAGGAAAGACAGAAAAATTCTAATGTTTCTGGACAAATATATATATATATCTCTGTGAAAATGTGACCGATGAGCAGAAACAAGCGAAAAAGCGGAAACAAGGAAAGGAGCAAGCTGGGGGAAAAAAGAGACAGACATAGACCAAAAGTGCTGAGTTTGGATAAAGTGACTAACGGGGGAAGGGGTCATCAGGCCCCCAGGGAGAGGCTCTCTGATGGTGGGCTCTCAGGTGGCTGGCTCTCGCCTCGGGGCTCTGGGTGGGATTCCATGTGTCAGTCCGAGCTAGTGACAGATGCTGCTCTCTGTCTCAAACAGGAAAACTAATGCCACTGAGAATCAGGGGATACTCTAACAGCAGGAGGAGGGGTGTTTACGACAGGAAGGAGAGATGAAAAGCCAGAAGTGTGTAGGGGGGTGGGCTATTGTTGTTGTTGTTGCAAATTTTAATGTATTTTTTCTGAAAAAAAGGCATGAGGCTATCATTGTTATCCATGCACATGTTTGGATGTAGTGATGGTAAATCCAGCATTGCACTTTATGTGGTTTCCCTTGAGTTCTCTTTAGCAATTCCACTCCCTTCTACCGACATGGAGCAACTATGGTCAGACTGTGTTGCTGACATAAAGAGATGGTGACGATCACTTTGTGTGTGTGTGTGTGTGTGTGTGTGCGTGTGTGCGTGTGTGTGATGGCAGTAAATCCATCCACGCTCGGGTTGTTATCATCCAGCCTGTACCTGGGAATAGTTTTCCAGCCTTGACACTTTCTCAGCGAGCAGTTGGAGAGAGAAATGATAATCATGGGTGGGTTTATGAGATTATAGCAGTTTGTGTGCATGTCCCTGAGACTCTTTGTGTGCACTTTTGCACATCAGGTGCATGTTTTTAAGCCAGCACGTGCACGCCTGTGTGTAACTGTTCAGTTTTGTCTATGCGAGGTTCCTCAGTGTGTTTATGCATGTTTATGCCTCCTGCCTGACTTTGGATGATGTAGTATCCCCTGGGGAGGCAGGTCCTCAGATCCTGCCTGCCAATCACGGAGATTGATCGGTCTCGCGCCCCTCCCTCTCTCATTCCAATCCAATCCCCCTCGCCCTCTCTGCCCACTGTGAGCCCCCTGGTGATTAATCACTCACTCACTCACTCAGACAGGTAGCAGTGACATCATCCAATACTTCCCCTCCTCTGCTGAAAGAAACACACTGAGGTCAGCTCAGTGATGACAGGAGATCAGATAAAATAATTCTCTGCAGCGGTGCGTGAAGACGTTGCACGTACTTTCTCTTGCATTCACTTTGCAATATTCAATTCAATTTTAATTAAAAAGCATCACATCACAACAACTCCTCAAGGCACTTTATATTATGAGGTAATTACCCCACAATAATACAGAGAAACTCCAACAATCAAAGGACCCCCTATAAGCAAGCACTTGGTGACAGTGAGAAGGAAAAACTCCCTTTTGACAGTAAGAAATCTCCAGTAGAACTAGGCTCAGGGATGGGTGGCCATCTGCCGTGACCGGCTGGGGGGGAGGGGAGTGGTGTATGAACACATAGTGAATGAAAAAGCAACACAGTGCATCATGGGAAGTCCCCAGCAGCCTGGGCCTTTTGCGACGTAACTAAAGGAGGACAAAGGACTTTAGCAAAGGTTTTTAAGGCATAATCTGCTTTGTGGTGTGGAAACAAGGTAGATGAACAAGATCATTCTCCATATTGTCCTGAATATGAACAAAATCTAATGTACCTAAAGAGCGATCCAAAACAACACATCTTAACATCTACCGTTCACATCTTTTACATGGTTTCACTCCAGGGTTGTGTAGCTACAGCACATCAACAGCAAGGTATATATAGAGTGAGAAAATTACATTTTTGTTCATTCCCTTGTTAAATGCCACTGTTTTATGAGTCGTTATGATGATTGACAGGTCACCTACAACTGGGGACTGTAACAGAAAAACAGGTGCATCTAGTAAGCCTTGGCTGAGCTCAGCTACAAACATGTGGCTTCTGCTCATCATCTCACTGTATATTAGGACCTGCTTGAACCTCCATTCCTGACCCAATTCCTGTGGGGAAATCTGCTAGTGAACAAAGCAATCACTTGGAGAATTTTGGGTACACTGCCTTCTTTGCAGTCAGTTTCACCCTGCCAGATAACATAGGCTAGCCTCCCTCGTGCCCATTTTATTCTTGTAAAATCCAAACATCCTTTACATCAGAACACATGGGAATGTTTTTTAAGCTATGTTAAAGACTAATTATATAAACAATGATTAAAACTACCCTAATAAATAAAAACTGCTTTACATTCTTGTACACAAAAGCTTAGCCATGAGCGCCCTGAAAATATCTCACCAACTTACGGTGACCTTTTCATGCTTCAGCTCTGCTTTCGGGCTGAATTTTATATTTAATATAAATCTGGGTAAAATGTGACTCTCTGAGACTCTGAATCTATAGAAATAGGTGCCTATATGGTCATTGTGCATGAGAAAGCAGCAGATGTCCACCCCTCCCTCAGCCTGGTTCTGCTGGAGGTTTTTCCTTCCCACTGTTGCCAAAGTGTTTGCTCATAGGGGGTCATATGATTGTTGGGTTTTTCTCTGCATGCTTTACATTGTAGGGTCTACCTTACAATGTGAAGCGCCTTGAGGCGACTGTTGTGATTTGGTGCTATATAAATAAAATTGAATTGAATTGAATTGAATTGAATTGAAAGCCATCTGTGGTCAGCTGAGTGCTTGTCTAACACACAGAAAAGGAAGAGAGAGGTAAAAGTGGACCTGATTGGGTATTATATTAATAACATTCACAAAATTAACGCCCACTTCTGTCATTTTTGCAGTATTAGGGTTGTCTGTTGCATATAGGTTTCCCATTAATGACCATTTGTGGGCCTTTCATTTGTTTTCAGTCTGGACTATCTGCAGAAGGATGTTTACCTTGTATAGTCTCTGATTAACTGCAATAGACGCCAATGAACACAACATAGATCTTTACTGCTCCCTACTGGCCGTGCTGTCTCCCTGCACACGTTGTCAGTCAACAAGTTTCACTGCAGTGTTCAGTGATTTATAGGCTCATCGAACATTCATTAGTTACGACTGTGCAAACACGAATACCTAATCAGCTAATCACATGGAAGAAGCCCCGTGCATTTAGGCATGTAGACGACCTGCTGAAGTTCTACATGAGCATCAGAATAAGGAAGTAAATAAAGCTACTTTGAACATGGTATGGTTGTGGTCAGTTTTAATGAGGAAAGCATCAACAAGCTCTCTGTGGGTTAGTCCAGACTGAACCGATTACTTCTTGTACCGTGTGTCCATGCTGTGTTCAAGCTCACCATTCACAGAACCTCTCATTCCACAAATACTCCAGTAGGCGGAACAAAAGGGGAAAAAAATGGAGGCTGTGAGGAAACACTTCACCCTGACATCATCCATCCACCTGTGTTTAACAATTAGAAATTTTGAAACAGACTGAGGTGACACGTTTTACGGTAAAACAATGTGCATTTGTAATATTTCATATAAACTTGTTGAGAGGGACACTGTTTAAGCTGGGGTTTATTATGTTCAGTGCTGCGATCCAGCACATCTTTTTCTGAGACAGCAGCTTAGATAGGTTTGAAGTATAAACAAGGTTAGACTTCATTTTTTGACTTCACAGTAACAGAAGGTGAGGCGGTTCAGTGATTCCACTTAGTGACGCTTCACCTTTTGGGATGAGTCACAAATATTCCAGCAGGTGGTAGCAAAGTGTCAAAAAATTACGAGTGAGGAAAAGATTTCACCAGGAAATGTAAGTCATCTTACATCGTGAACCTCATGCGGTCATACAAACTGCCCTTTCTGTCAGTGAAGAGGTTTCAATGTACATATATCAGTACAAGAAAAATTTCAGCGGGACCTCTCAGTTTTATTACATGATAAAGAAATGCTGTTGTAAATAATAAGGAAAACTGTCAGCACAACTCTTTGGGCTTAAACTGAAAGAAATAAATGTGTAAAATCACAGAAAACGTTCTGGCAGCTCCTGCCCAGACTGTCCTGTAATTATAAATGAGCAAGTTTTTGTTAATTAGAGATATTTGTTTTTGTATTTTTGTTTTTTTTAAGGTTGTAAAACCACTGAAAAAAAGGAAGTAAAACAAAAACAGTTTCTCAGGTATGCAGTGAAAAAATGGGAACTTTGCTCTCATTTACCTGGTTATCTGTTACTTTATTACTTTGGTGTAGTATGAATGACCACGAGGGAGGTCTACATCAGGAAGAAACAAAACAAACACAGTTAAAAGTCCAAAATGTATCTCCTCTTTCATATTTTCCAAAGCTGTCCAGTGAACCGGATTGGAGTCATTGGTAGGCCGATTTTGGCCCCCGGGCCTTATGTTTTGACACCCCTGGTCTAGAATACATGGCTCTGTACTACAACATTGAGCAGATTTTGGATAGTGACTAACAACTTTAGATGAGTGTCAGGCGCTTTTACTGTCACATGCTCATAAACCAGGAAATCAGAAAAATAAATAAATGCAAAAACAGCAAATCAGACATGTGAACCATACATTCTCCCATCCTGTTAACAGTCCTGGAGAATGTGTCCATAGATAATCATTTTAACATTTTAAAGACATGTATAATCTTTATATCATCGCACAACTGCTCATTTAATCCATTAGCTGTGTTCACTCCCACTCACTCAGTCACTGACTCTCTGCCTCTAACTGATGGCCTGCACTTTACAGATGCTGTCTTCAGAAACACTGCTCCAGAGAAGATTTACAGTCTTGGAGAGCAGGAAGTAATGGCTGAAATATCTCTGGAGTGATTAAAGAGATAATGGCTAATGACTTTAGATAATGCTTTTCTGCTGGAGATAAGAAATGCAGAGGTGTGTTCAAGGCCCTTTTGGAAATGAACCCGCTAACAACAATAACCAGATGTTGGTGACCCGTGTAGGGGTTGGGTTCTGTTAATATGTACCTGTTTCTATATACACAAATCAAGGGTGCATTTACCTGTACTGAAAAAAATAAAATTGGGTGATTGTTACATTTACAAGGGTCCAACTTGTAATTTGAACAAAATAATTTCATGTTTCTATGGTGAGCGTAATTAAATCATGTACAATCTGCATGAAATTCAACAACTTAATTTATTCTTGTTGACATGACATGATACAGTCTAGCAAGAGTGGTTAATTGCCTGGGCTCGCCAAATTCACAAGATCACACAGATTTCAAACCACAGGAAAATCACTGGGGTTATAAGAGGCAGAAAAGCATACACACGCCACTTGTATGCTATTGCTATTTATTGTGGTTTAACCTGTCAAGGACAAAAATATCAAGAAAATTTTGTATCACGCCCTGTAATCATTCCTTTCCTATTTTTTTTTTAATTTACGGATTGACATTGCGTGGTGGTGTGGTGGTTAGCACTGTTAGCACAATCTCACAGCAAGAAGGTCCAGAGTGCAAATCTAAAGACATGCAGCTAGTGGGGTAAGGTTAATTGGTGATTCTACACATATGTATGAATGCTTGTCTGTGATAGCCCTGCGATCGACTGGCGAGCACCTTTTCAGGGTGTAGCCTGCCTCTGGCCCTATGACATCTGGGATAGGTTCTCCCATCCTGACGAAGATAAGAGGATGACAACTATGTGAAAGTTGTTATGAATCCATTAAAGTTTTATGTTAACAAGACTTAATACTTTGTTAAACACTTCCTAAAACTCTTTAAATGAACTTAAAATAATCATGGAAAGGATTTCCACATTAATAAATTGCTTTCTATTAGCATTAAGTATTTTTGTTGGACTAATGTAATTTAAGCATTTCACATCTCCTACATTCTCTTCTGATGGCTTGAGTAAAATCAGTTAGCCAAGGATCAGCCTTGGATTTATGTCACACAGTGTATATTTGTATTTGTCTTTTTTAAATGGTTTTATTCTGACTTTAGTGTTTATTTGTGAGTGTGGTTTTTATTTGCATGATTTTATTCTGATGTTTGTATTGCATGTTTTTAGGGTTTTTGTATATGACATTGTTTTAATCCACTATGGACTGGCTGAGCATGGGACAAATTGGCTGATAGTGATCACCTGCTGAGGCATGGGTATGTCCTGAGGTGGCCTATCAGCTGTTAAAAGAACCTATTAAAAGGAAGCTGGCTGAGCACTGGAGAGGAGGAGGAGGCCCCAGATATGAAGAGGAACGTTGGAAAGTCAGCGTGGAAAAGAAGGACCTGCTGCCTGATCGTGGGGTGCGACGGCTCATTTGGAGACGCCCATCATCATGAATGATGACCCCCATCATCATGAAGTGCTTCGAGAGACTTGTCATGGCACATGTGAAGAGCAACCTCCCCTGCTCACTGGATCCGCTGCAGTTTGCATACTGGCCGAACAGGTTGACAGAGGATGCCATTTCCACTTCAATTCGCCTCTCCCTTTCCCACCTGGACAAGAAAGACGCTTATGTCAGAATGCTGTTCATAGACATTAGCTTAGCATTCAATACCATTATCCCCCAAAAACTGTTTGACAAA
>VOQK01024399.1:22396-35150 GCA_015052645.1 Benitochromis conjunctus | reverse complement strand
ATTAGCATAATCACACCTTAGACCCAGCTAACATGCATTTAAAATGCCCAATAATTAGGTAGATAATATAAGTAGGTAGCCAGTTCATCCTCTGCTGCACAAAGCTACCTTATTCAATCAAAAAAAGATGAGATTTTCTTCACAGAATATAAGAGCTCACAGAATATGAAGCTGTTTTTTTCCCCTAAATGATATGTATATTGATTGAATGTAGTGCCTCTCTTTTCAGGCATACTGCATACTACAGTATGCCTTTGCACCGGTTGCTTTGAAACTACATCCTTCATGCTGCTAAAATACTATTCTGGGAGTGTCTGCAGGTCATATCATCACTTTCCTGCCTTCCATCATCATTATCATCATCATCATCTCAAGTCCAAGCAGAAGGTTTCATTTATGATATCATAAAGTGTGGAATTCCCATAACACAAAGCATACTCAGAGAAACATATTTCAGGATTTCACTCATACATATGGCTGTGTTAAAAGGAACCCTGACTATGACCACGTGTATAGTTTATTATATTAACATTAAAATCACTCATTTAAAAGGGATGCTAAACAAATCCACTGTAGATATGTCAGCAATTAAAGTTTCAAACTCGTATGCTGCCATTGATACAGCCTTGGTTAGAAACACTGAACACCTACAAACTGCTGATTTTCACGGCCTCTGCGAACAGGGTCGTGACCTTTGGTTTGCTTTCAGGGCAGATGGTTTACTGTCAGCAGCAGCTATTGTTTCCCATTTTTCAGGTTTCTTAAAGTTATTTTGAATCACTACCCAAAAATATTTGGACTCCTTCTATAAAATGATTGCTGGCACAGCATTTGGTTTCGTTCATCATTTATAACCAGCAGTATTTGTCAGCTCATTTAATTATTAAATGCATTAGTGGTGAGAATGCAGCCACAGGTTCTTTCTCTTTTTCTCAGCAGCAGGAGACTAATTATCATGGGTCTTGTTTCCTTCCTATTTAAATAGTGGGGCTCCTTTTAAACAGTTTTAGTCCTGTTGGCATTTTTTTGATGAAATTGCAAACGTGCTTCTCGTTTAGAAACCCTCAACAGATAAAGCGTGTGAGACGTTAGACTGACGAGTGTGCCTCAGGTCATCCAGCCTAGAGAGCACGCTCAGTGAGAGCATGACATGCCATTTGAGAGTAAATGAGAGTAAAATTAAACGTAACACCAGTTCAGTATGTTTTTAGTTTGGCTGCTGATGTAATACCTTCATTAACGTCTAATAAGAAGTATCTTTCCAGAGGTTTAAAAGTATTCTGTGTGTTATGGAAATCATCAGTTCATCAATAGTTGTGACAAATCAAACAACCAGAATCTTTTTGTGTAACAAACAGATTAAAGTGTACTGTAGGCCACCATGTCTCAAACATGTTTTTGTCTAATCTCATTTCCTAAAATCCAACATGTTCAGAAAAATGAATGCGTGTCCCCGGGATTGCTCCAGTCTGGTCTCCATGGTGATTTTTTCCCTCATGTTTTTATTGGGCCTTTTAATGAACATCCCATTTGAGCCAACCAAAGTTTTGTTGTTGCAGTCACAAAAATGTCACACTGAATGTAAACTGATCTTTGAAAATACTTATTCTGCTGAAATAATTGTTTTGAATTGTCTTCACATTCTGGTTCCTTATTGATTGTAGGTAGGTTATTATCAGGGAACCTTTTGCAGGCTGTGGGACATAGCTGAAGCGGTCTGTCCACTAATGTATGGGAGGATGGTGGTTCACTGTGTCCCAGCTGGGCATCATGTACAGAGTAATGCTGTAGGTTACCTTGCTGTCGAGTTTTCAGTATCACCGTCATGCTCTTGGCAGCCTTCACTAAATCTACTTTTCTAATCCCTCCCCTTTTCAAGGAACATCATTTCCATTTTTGTGCTTCCATATCTTTTTCACACCATTACATTTCTTTCTCTTCTTCAGATATTTTTTGCATTGTATATAAACATGATTGCTGTGAACACTGTATTATAAAGTTGCACCCATTTACAGACTCTTAAATGGGCCGTAGTTCAGTCAATGTCTCTGAGTGTTGGAGTTTTAGCGTCTGCTGTTTGTGTACACTAAACACATTGTCATATATGAAATAAACATGGAAAATATGCAACACAAAGAAACTGACTTCTCTCTTCTTTTTTTTTTTTTTAAGACAATACATTTTTCTTTTTGGATTGTCGGTATGCAATCACAGATAATGTCATGATGGTGAGAATGTTTATCTGGAAGACCCAAACTCCAAAAAACCAAATCAGACTTGAATGCACCCAAAGAGCTCTGCCATCAAAGTCTATCCAGCAGACTTTGCGGCTAAGACATCTACTGATGTGAACTGCAGACACATAGATCTTTAGACTGTCATGGCATCACTCCTGTCAGTTACAGCTAACCGTTCCTCCTTCTGTATTGTTTGGCTTATCAGCTATCTAACAGGTAACTATGCACAGTAGAGAAACGTGTCACATATCAGTCCTCATCTTGAAGTGAATCTAAGCCCAAGCCAGCCTTATTAGTGTTAGAATTATGAAGGTGAGAATGGTATGTTGGTTTTTAATAGGCTTTACCAGAAAACAAATCACACATACGTTTCATGCTGCAGTAAACTGGAAAAACTTGAACTCTGCAGTTTGTGAAGTGTGAGCCCATAAAGTCATCAGGAAAACATTCACTAAGGTCACAGGTTAAGTAGCCAAGGCAGTTTTTCATACACTTCTATATGACTGAAAGTCTCTGAAAAAAACTTTAATTATTTCAGCAACTTCATTATTCGAGGAACCTACATCAATCTTTTATATACACTTCATGGCATTTGTGAAAAACATTGTTGGAAATGACACCATCATTCCCTTCATATAATGTAGTTGTAATAGAGTATAATACATATAAAGAAAATCTATTCATATCTATATTTAAAAATGTTTCCTAAAATTCATATCAGCCCCCAGAATCCAATACTGGCCAGGTTCAGAGACAGAGAGTTCTGAACTGAAATCTTTGGGAGATTTCCACAGCAGCTTCCAACTTTTTTAATGAATCAGACTTTTTATGTTAGAGTGAATTTAAGGTTTCAGTTAAAGTAAAGTTAAAATAACTGTCTAAGTAAGTTACACAGGGTCCAATCAAGATGGCTTTGGGGTGTCTTTTAGAATTACTTTGGCTCCGTCACTTTTGGCCCCTGCTAATCAGTATGTAGTATTTTACCATTATGTAGTGTAAAGAAACCTTTAAGGAAAGAAAGGAAAGGTATTGCATATTAGATTTAGATCATGAAGACCATCATCTCCTAAAACAGGCAAGCTTCACATATAACCACCTGCATGGTTGAGGTTTGACAGATTAATTTGCTAATACACTGCCCTGAATTTTCATTGATATTTTTAATCACCCCCCTTGACTCTTTACATTCAGCCATGATTTTTGTTAATCTATGTATGTATTTTAGTAAATAAAGATGTACTGCCTTGTTTTTCTGAGCTCATGAAAAGTTGGTTTTAGAGATGTGTATTCTTCAGCCACGCTAAAAAAATATTTTACAGAAAACCTATGGATTACTATAGATTAAAAGTCCCAAATGAATACAGACTACAAACAACAACGCTCAGAGACATTGAAATGAAAGCCCTGGGCACTTTCATCCCTGGCTACTTTCATCCCTGGCTGTTGCTAAGCAGCAGACGCCAGAGTTGCCATGTCCGTGTGTCAACGTTTTTTAAGAGCTGTTTCTAAAATAATTCTCTTCTTATTTTACTTACTGTTAATATAAGTCTTCATCTACTAGATTTAAGTTGATGTTTTTCATATTTTTTCTGCATAATAGCTACCTGCCGGACTTCAAACCAAAATAAAACTAACTCTTCTGAGTCTGCCACACATTGCGAGATGACAAATCTATAAATAATTTTTACTTTTTAGTAATTTATGATATTTATAAAATACAGAATAAAATAATGAAGAACATAACAGTAACACTCAACTCTTCTACATAATAAGTTAATATTTCTTGGGTGTTTTCTTCGAGATATTAAACTGTGGGGTTTCCTTTAACAAATCTGGCAACCCTCTCTGGAACGTAACAGAAACATGCTAGCTGGCTGATGATTGACACGTACAGTTGTAAATCCATTTAAGAAATCTTCACATCAGCTTACAAGGTCAGATACAAAGCTTTGGCTCTCCGTGGAGGATTCCGTTCGTTTACTAACTTAGCTTAAAGGCGGAATCACAGTTAAATGCGATTTTATAGCGAAACAAAGTTAGCTAAAGTAGCTAGCTGCAGGCTAAAGTGAGAGCTGTCACTTACAGAAAGTTAGCGTTAGCTGGATAATAAAGAGCTCCAGCTGACCGACAGTGCCCCTAAAGAGATCTGAGGTCCTTTTAAATACGTTTTCTGTGTCATGGTTGACTAGAAGAGTGTTCTGTACAGGACGCTATCCACTGGATGTAACGTTAGCTGGCTAAATATGACCATTAAATAATGTCTGCTAAGACTGTGTGTCCACTGAACTTATAGCACTATAGATCGTCTGCTAATAAGTGCGCATTTTATTCATAAATCTGTGGAGCTGTACGTGACTAACACTGCATAAGGAAGCAATCCAAACCGTGTGCATGGCACATTCACTGGAATTGGCAAGCAGTTTGTGATGCAGAATGAGAAATCCATTAAAAGACAGAAATATGTGAAATACCCAAGAGTTGCAGATTCAACAATACGTCTCTGTTTACAGATGTGTACTGCTGGCAGCGCAGAGGAACAAAATCTTGTATTTTATGTAAAATAACAATAATGTGTATATCTTTGTATAATTAAAACAATTGACTGAGCTCTATAAATACTTTAGACTTTATTTATAATCCTGTTTTATAGGCTAATGGTGGTATCACCACCAAAATATTTTGTAGTTACTACAATTTTTACACTTTTGGTGGGCCAATTCTGGGTAAAGTCATTCAGTCACACTTTGATGTGTGACTGAACAAACAACTGGATCCCAGATATCAGAATAAAGTAAATTTGCAGGGTCACACACACAAAGTATCAGCACCTGTCATCAGTGAATGTCAGCTTATTTGCAGATAGACTGATGGTAGTTATAATCCAATTTGCTCTTCTGCCTATCTTTAATTTATGTACACACAGATATCCAATTACATTAAATTAATGTCCTTTCCTCTCCAAGGGTATTATGGCGAAAAAGCTTGATGATGCCCCGTTGGTACAGGGTCCCACCTTCAGTGAACATAATTTTCATCACTTTTCAGAGATGAATCTAGACCGGTAAGAAAATAAAGTTGATATATATATGAAGTTATATAAAATATTATTGATTTATTATTATTACTCAGGTTTTAAGTAGGTTTTAGAAAATGTGTGCATTGGTCAGAAACCAAAATTATTGATTGTGATTTAAGTAATTGAAATTTGACTTTTTTTGAGTGGATTTTGTTAGCTGATTGCCGAGTTGATGGTTTATTAATATGTTATGACGTGTAAAGCACAATACACAAAGTGCGATGAGAGTAGTTTTTGTATAATTCAGGATCTACATGGATTACAATGCTACTACCCCTCCGGAGCCAGAGGTGATTCAGGTCATTTCTGAAGCCCTCCAGGACGCCTGGGGAAACCCGAGTAGCAACTATATAGCAGGTGAGGAAGGCTTGAAGCTGTGTCAAAATTAAAAGGTTTAACATTATTGTTAATCCCAAACTAGTGACAAGTATTGGACATTAGTGCTCTAACTCTGTGCGAGTATTCCTGTGTGAAATATAGCAAGGTCACTCTAGCAAATACATATAATAGAAACTGTTAAATGTATATTGTGTAACTGGAGGAGGGACTACAATCACAGCAGCTTGTGTAGATTAAACTCGTGGCTTTCTCTGAGTCCTGAATGTGAAGTTTTTCCTTTTTTTAAATGAGTTTCACGGTCAAAAGAAAATGTTACATCTCAATGTTTCAGTCATTTATATTTTCAGGTGCTAAAGCTAAGGCTATCATTAATCAGTCCAGAGAAAATGTGGCAAGAATGGTTGGAGGGAAAGCAGAGGACATCATTTTTACCTCAGGTGGAACTGAGGTGGGCAGGGCTCTTTTCTGATGCAAATAAGCTATGTGAGTAATTTATGATCCTGGGAAATGACAAACTGTGGTTTACAGCAAACATTTTGTCTTTCAGGCCAATAACCTGGTGCTGCACACCGCTGTAGAGCACTTCAGGAAACACTGCAGGGCTGCAGAACAAGGTGCAGGACACCAGAATGGATGCACGGGCCTTCCTCACATCATCACTTCTAATGTGGAGCATGACTCAGTCAAACTTGTTGCGCAGCACCTTGAAAAGGAAGGAAAAGCTGGTAGGAGGCCACTCTGTATTGAAATAAAAGATGAATAAATAAATATTTCTTGTATTACAAAGGACAGTGTAGGCTTTTCTTTATTTTACTTGTTTTTTTAATTTTCTGTCAATGACTTGCTGCAGATTTCTTGTGGGTAAATAAAATAAAAATCAAGGCAATTAAAGGTCTTAAAATATTTTATATCATATTTTGCTTAAAATAACATTAATTGGATAATCTTTTTTTTAAATGAAGATGTAGTACCTTATATGTGTCAACACATAATAGTGCTAACGCAATAGAAACCTTTAATTCCTCTTTTGTACGTTTTCATTTTTAATTATTGATTTTCTGAAAATGTTTTGAAAAGCACTGATTTCCATTTTTAAATAGTGCTGGATCCTTGATACGCTTCCCGTGGTGGTTCATGTTAAATGTCGCCAAAGAAAAAGCCGCTTGAGCATACAAACTGCTGAAGCACTGCCTCCTGGTGGTGAAAGTTTTGGTTTAATTCTGTGAGGGTGATTACAAAAAGTACCTTTAAACAAATCGAGATTCACATAACCTAATGTGGGGTCCTTGCCTTTACTTACTTTCTCACCTTTTTTTCCATAGACGTGACTTTTGTGCCTGTGTCTAAGGTGACAGCCCGCGTCGAGGTGGAGGATATCATTGCTGCTGTGCGCCCCAACACTTGTCTCATCTCTGTTATGCTGGCCAACAATGAGACAGGAGTCATTATGGTAAGATGAGAGAGAGGCTGTCAGCCTAGTTTCTCTCAGTACTAATTTATCCATTCATCAATTTTTTTCCACTTATCCAGTTCAGGGTCGTGGAGGGGTGGAGCCTATCCCCTGCAATACTAATGTTTGAGAAAAAATTTTTTTGGATCTTAAACTAGAACATTAACACATAGGATAGTGTCTAGCTTTAAAGTATCTTATTTTCTTATTAACTCATTACTTAAAATTGCAGTGTGTCTATGAGTTTATGCAGCTCTGTGTACAGCTAAATACTGAACCACGTTCTTGTTGTCAGCCGCTTCAGGAGATCTGCCAAAGAATAAAGTGTCTGAACAAGCAGCGTGAGCGCCTCAGGATCCTGCTCCACACAGATGCTGCTCAGGCCCTGGGGAAAATCCGAGTTGATGTCAGCGATCTGGGAGTGGATTACCTCACCATAGTGGGACATAAGGTCAGGATCTGCTGTGTGGGACATGTTAAGAGTTTTTTTATAGCAAGACTGAAATTTTATTGATAGGTTTTGTTGTGTTTCTAGTTCTATGCCCCTCGCATTGGTGCTTTGTACGTGAAGGGCCCTGGGACAAAAACTCCATTGTATCCGATGCTTTTTGGTGGAGGACAGGAGAGGAACTTTAGACCAGGGTGATGATCTTTACTGCCATGAGTAAAATACTGAATATGAATGAAACAGTGCTAATGATGAAATAAGTGCAGCTCTAATTATAAGTGTCTTCTTTCTGTCGTTGTCATTATTACAGGACAGAAAACACACCAATGATTGCCGGTCTTGGAAAGGTGCGTTTCCTTCACTAAATGTACAGTACTTGGATGATTTCTAGGACTTGTCTAATGAATTACTGAATTTCCCAGAGGAACCCACCCGAGGGATTAATAAAGTTTTATCTAATCTAATCTAAATATAATCTAATGTTTCTCTTAACGTCTATTTTCTCTGTATTTTCTCAGTTAAAGGCTCTCAAAGCACAAAAGGGATTGTTCACAATAATTTTTCCAGCATTTTTTGTTTCATACAAATTCATAAGTAAAGGACATATCCACATGAAATTTTCTGGAGTGAAAATATATTTTTAACCTCATAAAGTGTCATAAAGTAATATCAAAATCTGTTTTTGTTTAACATGTGTTCTTCTATAATTGACTTTGACCATTAATATCATTGGATATATCATAGTTTTAATAAACTGCACTTATTTTAAGTCATGTAGACGTATCGTGTAGAGGAGCAGAAACAAGCATTAATTCACTTGATGTTTGATGTGTTTTCTGTTTCTGCTCAAAACAAGTTACAGCACATGAAATGCCTCCTGTTTTTTCAAATATTTATACCAGGCAGTTTGAGTTTTTCACAGAATTTAAATCTATTTTACTCCCTGAAAGTTTAATGTGAATATCTCCTGCATGTATGCTCAAAAATCCTACCTACCTCAGTGTACTTCTGGCCTGTGATCTGGAAAATAAACTACTACCTTTTTCCACATTCACATGATTTTAAATGGAATGACCCTTTACCGGAGATTGACTGACTCTGAGGTTTTCTCCTTGTGGTTTTTGCAGTAAACACAGATTTAAAATGACAGTGAATAGGAACAGGGTTACTTTAAAACTTTTACTATTATCTATAAAGTTTCGCTTTAATATCCTCACATCCGCACTCACCGCAGTCCACATTTGTTCACAACCAGGTAAGAAAGGAAGGTTAAAGGTACCAATTTCACTCACTTTTAAAACATTAATTTTAAGGCAGTGTTTCAATCTACAGGCTTTTCTTCAAATGCACTTAGCAACCAGTTTGTTGTTGCCAATTGTTGAAACTCATGTATGAAACCTTGATAATTTATTTATGAACACGTAAATGTTAGTTAGTTACATAAATGCTTTATACAGGCAGCGCTATTAGAAGGTGGTCCCGCAGTTTCTTTACAATAGAACTGCAGCGGTGGAGACTGAAAATTAATCAGTAATGCTCTAAATATAAATAATATGACAAATTCCAGCATTTAAAAAGCTTTCAAACACAGTGATTTATTATAGGTGAATGTTTATTGATACAATGTTTACCACAGAATCTGTTGTGTTAACATTATAATCACGGGCAAAGCAAAACACTTATTATTGCTACAAATACTTGAGTTACATAATATAAATATTGTACTACAAGAATACTCACCAATCATTTAATAAGAAACAACAAAGTGGTTCTCTTTGTCTCAGCTCGAGTGTCAGGGGATCCAAATAAAGTTGGAAACTTATCCACTTATCCAACCATGGTCATGGGGAGGTCTGAACTGGTCCAGCTTAGAGCCAACACTTGGACAAACCCAGGACGTATGGCTGGATCAGCGACTTTACTTTACCTCCCCAGATTACTGAGGAAAACTAAATCGACATTGTTTCCACAGCAGTGGTCAGATCGTCGCTTACAAAGCAAGAAATATCTGTTGAAGAAAACAAATGCACATGTGTTTGGTTTTTTTTTTAATACATTTAATTGACAGCTGATTTGGTTAGTAAAAGGATGTGAACAGACAAACAAAGCCAAAGCAGATTAAGGCTAGCGTTGAATCACATTTCACAAAGTAATTATAAAAAAGGGAATTTTTTTGCTCAATTGAATAGTAAGCATGTGTGGACTTGTTTCTAATAAAGTGCTTGGTAATAAAATAGTGTGCCTCTTTTAAAGCCACCTGTTTATTATGTGTGTGTCTATTAGGCTGCAGAGCTGGTGATCTCTAATCTTTCAGATTATGAGAGTCATATGCAAAGGATTAAACTTTACTTGGAAGAACGACTGCAGGTGAGCTTGAGTCTGTTGTGCACCTTAGTTTTCTTTGTTTACATTGTGATGAGTGGTCTTAAAATTGTGGTTTTGACGGTTTTTCTCCTCCTCCTCTGTAAAACTCGCTCCTTTACGTTTCTTTCATTCTTCCGCAAAGGCCGTGTTTGCAGGCAGGATCCGCTTCAACAGCCATTTCCTCGGCTCTGATATCCTCCCTAACACATGTAACATGTCCATCCTGGGCCCAAGATTACAAGGTGATGTCATGACTCTTCCCTGTCCTATGTCTATTTTGGCTTGCTGGTCCCAGCAGTGTCCTCTAACCCTACACCAATGTTTGTTAGAGGCAGGTCATGACCTGCACGAGGCTATTTGTAAACTACAAAGGCTTTGAATGATTAATCTCTCCCCCTCGTGCTTTAGGCTGGAGAGTATTGTCAAACTGCAGGAGGCTGCTAGCCAGCGTCGGCGCCGCCTGCCACTCAGACAGTGGAAACAGGTAAAAGAGTTCCTCTTTTCACCTGTTATGCTTTTGTCCACATACTGTATTGTTTGCTGTTGCATAACTCTCCCCTCCTGCTCTCCTCCTGTTCATATCCATCAGACCTTCCCACATCCTTCTGAGTTGTGGCGTCCCCTCAGAGGTGGCAGCTAACGCTATGAGGCTGAGCGTTGGCAGGGAGACGACTGAAGCAGATGTGGATGCAGTTGTGGAGGACCTGAGGGAAACCGTGCAACTGTTGGAAGAAATGAACTGATGGCTTTCATTTGCACAAAGTTATTCCACAGGTCAAATAAGGATGCACAGAGCTAAACATGCGCCATCTGTGTTTATCGACGTTTTAACCGATCATGTAAAAGGGATGAAATATTTCATATAAATAATAAAAATGGAGAACTCAAAGTGACCTTAGAGGTGATGTTATGGAGGAGTGTACTCAACTTCCATCACGTCATGTGAGGAGCTCTTCAGCTAATTGGAGTCAGGGCACGTGTATGAGTGTTATGAAATAAAATATTTACATGCACTTTTTAATATTTTCTCAAATCAGCGATGAAATGTTTCATGTGGGTTATAATATTCAACATGTACCAGCTGCTTAGTCGCCCTTCTCTTTGATTAATTTTTAAAATAGTTGTAAAAAATGACTCTCATTGTAATCCGCCATGCCTTGGCTCGGACTTCTCCCATTACTTAAGTTTCCGTGCTGCCTCAGCTCCCCCATCTCCAGTGAAGTGTGTGTGCATGTGCCAGCATATGGTCACTGCCACACAAAGAGAGAGCAGGAGGCCACAAGTGCTGCGCCTCCACCCGTCTTTCATTACCTTTCTTTTTCACCGGCTTTGACCCCCTCCTCTCTCCCCAACAGCTATGCAGGCCAGCTGGCTCCCGCTCGAGTGTCGCTTTCCTGGCTCAGGAGGAGCCAACAAGTACATGAGGGTGTTTTTGTTATTGTGTGGGACTTTGTGCGTGTGAGATGGTGTTTTACTGGAAAGGAAAAAGCTCCAGGGAGCTTGTTCAGCCTGTGCCATAACCCACTGATAGCAGCGAGGCATGGTGCTTCATCGGACCATTCAGGCAGCTCGAGCGGGAGATCTTGCAGCCCTGAAGGAGCTTGCCTCTTCTGGTCACCTCTCTCCAGCCATCACTGATGCTCAAGGTGCTGGCCCAGTGCACCACGCAGCCAGGTGTGGACGCCTGGACTGCCTGCAGTTCCTGGTGAGTGAGCTGGGGCTGGGTGCTGATCCCCGGGCCTCGAACAGGGCCACACCAGCACACGATGCAGCGGCTACTGGCAACATCCGGGAGCTGCAGTGGCTTGTGCAAGAAGGAGGCTGCAACATTGAGGTAAATATATCCACTCACAGCAATCTTGGCACAAAAAGTGAGAGAGCGAAACCCATCCTGAGAGCTTAAGGAATGAACTTGACTTCCACTGGCTTGAATACATTTATTATGGTAGCCCTTTCACAGGTAGTTATACCTGTAAAGCCCAACCCAAGAAGTAATTGTTAGAAAATTATTTTATTTTTTTTAAACTGAAGTGTTTATTGAACCTTTTGACAAATAACATTTAAAGTTTTTTGGGGGGAAAAATCACGCTGATGATGTAGAGTTCTCAAAAACTAACTGGGCATTACAGGGTTATTATAAATCAACAAATTAATGCATTATAAATTATTAAAACATAATTTAAAGAATATATGAAGAGATATCAGCTGAAGTGGATTAAGGGCCGAGCTGTACTACTGTGTAATACCAATTTTTACCACAAGAAAGTGGAAGTATGTCATTTGAACCTTTATTTTATTTTATTATTTCATTAAGTCACTTCTTGCAAAGGAAAAAGGCTCGTGAGGAAATAAGAGTAAGGCTAAAAAATAATGTCAAAAGTTGAAAGAATAGGAGCAAAGATGCAGAAACGGATAAAAAAATAACAACAACCATTGGCATGACAAACTCTGCCCCCTGGTGGTGAAAGTTTTAGTTAAATAATGTAGAAGGTGATTACAAAATGTGCGAACTATGTCATCATTGTATTCATTAACGATTAAAATTAAGTCAGTTTAGCTTGGCCTGCCATAATTAGGCATCTCAGTTTGTTTTTCAGATATTTCAGTAAGCTAAATATTTTCAGTATTTCTGTACAAAATATTTTAAATATTCTGCTATTCCAAAATTAATATTTTGCTTAAAAACAAAACATGAAAGTAACAGTATTACACAGTCACCAGTTCATCTAGACTTTGGTGATTTGTATTTCAGAAGACGTAACAAACAAGGATAGTCTGATGTGTTTTAAATAAAAAGGCTATAACTCAAAACTATAATTAATGGAATTAGAAGACTTTAG
>VOQK01024398.1:39513-51846 GCA_015052645.1 Benitochromis conjunctus | reverse complement strand
AGGAAAAGCCATAAAACCTTTGAATGAAAACAACCGCTTTGATGTACACTGCCTTGTTGGTATATATGTATCAATCTAATAAACTTAAACCTACACCATCCTCCCTATTCTGGATTTTAAACAGTACATAGCGGAAACAAAAAGACTGCTTGGTCGAGTAATAAATGTGCTGGTGTCAGTCCGCCTTGCAAATGCCAGACACACGAAGCAGAACAATAAATGGCGTTCTTTGCAATAAGTAAGCCACTTCCTGTTGGTGCCATCTTTACAGCTGAACACCCTCATCACAACTGCACTGCTGGTGTTCTGCTGTGGGTGGTAATAAGAAGGCCTGTAATATGGCAGGTTCAGGGCGAGCAAAGTCATCTCTTGCCCCATCTCTCTCTCTCCTGCTCTTCTGTATGTCCCTGCTGCTCCGTCTTTCTCTGTTGCTCCATCTCTCTCTCTTGCTCCATCTCTCTCTCTTGCTCCATCTCTCTCCTGCTCTTCTGTATCTCCCTGCTGCTCCGTCTCTCTCTGTTGCTCCATCTCTCTCTCCTGCTCTTCTGTCTCCTCTGTCACAGACTTCTCCACTTGTGATGATAAATCAGCCTGGTGCAACATGTAAGGATTGGCACAATTTGTTCACATACCGGGCCAGTCCAGCTATGATAATAACAATGGTAAAATACCAAGTCTTTTCAAGTAAACAGGTTCAAGTCCAATTCAAGTCCCAAGTCATTAGTGTACAAGTCCAAGTCAAGTCCAAGTCTTATAACATTTTTTCAAGTCAAGTCTAAAGTCATAAAATTAATGACTCGAGTCTGACTCGAGTCCAAGTCATGTGACTCGAGTCCACACCTCTGGTCAGAATTTTGTGTAAACGACATAAAAGCATGGCTCCAACCTGCCTTACATGAAGAGTTCAGGCCTGGGATATTTTCTTGACACACTTTGGGCCCCTTAGTACCAAGTGAGCATGGATTAAACCCCACAGCCTACCCAAGTTATTAACCATATCTATCCCTTTATGACTGTAGCGTATTCGTTTTGTCATGGCTGCTACCAGCAGGATAATGTACCATGTGACAACGCTCAAATGACTGGACTCTGATGGCCTCCACAGTCATCAGACCTCAATCCAGTAGAACACCTTTGGGATGTGATGGAACATAATATTCACATTGTGGATGTGCAGCTGACACATCTGCATCAACTGTGTGATGCTATCATGTCATCATGGACCAAAACCTCTGAAGAATGTTTACAGCACTTTGTTACATCTATGGCACGAAGAATTAATGCAGTTCAGAAGGCAAGAAGGGGTCCCTAATAAAGTGGGTGTTGAATGTGTACTTATATAAAACTGTAACCTTTAAGCAATGGTTCATTAAAGCAGATGTAGGTTCAGTCTAGAAGCAATGTTGGTTAAATTTGCCCCAGGATGGAGTTAGACAGTAGGAAGCAAGTGCTATCTGCACACTGAACATCTCAGCTGGTGTTTTATTGTCTTTCTGAGAACATCTCAGCTGGATGCCGCCTGGTGACGTTCTCAGCGTGCACATCTTTGAGGGACGGAGGATGTTACTTGGCAACTATTCAGGGCAAATTGAGGACATTCTGAGAACCTCCAGAGGAAGTCATAAAGCAGACTTTGAAAATTCATATCATAATCAAAAGGACACTTTTTCTAAGAACTTATCCGATGTTCAGTGAAGGCACAGGATGTCCGTCACCTTTAGACCCCACCAGCGTTTTTATGCCGCGGCAGTCCAGGTAGGGATGTGACTTATCAGTGGCCTTGATATTTAGCTGGGTCAGAATGATATTAGTCCGCCTATGTCACGTTTTTATTGCCATCACTGCCTGAAACACATTCTAAGAAACAGTTTTCTTACCTTTTAATCCACAAAAACATCGGAGTTGATTAAATCACGAGCTATGAACAAACTGATTACAGCACTGACCAGTTCAATCCAGCATTTCAGATATTCCTCAGACTGCGCAGGCCTAAATGAGACTGAATACATGAACCGCCTCAGAATATATTGATGCCTACACTTCTTCCTCTCCAGCAAAACTTCATCCGATATGACCTGCAAACAGTTGCACATTTTTTAATCAATCAATAAAAAAGAAAACAGAACAAAGGGATGAAAAGTTAAACTTTAGTGAGGGAAAGGTCAGCACAATAACATCAGCAAAGTCGTGTTTATTTTCCTTGCACTCCTATTCATTAAAGTTTGCTTCTCCGCTGGTCATCCATGTAACCCCCTGCGGCGGCTCTATGCGCCACCAGGTGTGCCTTCGCCGCAGGTTGAGAGCCACGGCTCTGCAGGGTCTCTGCATGAGCGCAATTGTGCTGTTCAGGTCGGCAAATGAATGTCCATTTCAGGCGGTCTGATTGATGTGAGACTGAAACCGCCTCGAGGACTGGTTATTTATGACATCGAAGAAAATAGAGACCCAGGACGACATGATCGAGCAACGCCTCAGTTCACAAGAAAATGTATCAGACCTGATGTATGACATGCATATCGACTGTTCAAATTCTTTGTGAGTAAAGATTAGAATCTGTTACTGCTAATAAACAGTCATGATTGTGTAACAAGGTGGAAATACACACTTATGAACTTGAGTGACAACATATTTTGCATCCCACGTTCTGTCGGGTTGAAGTCAGGGCTCTGCGCAGGCCAGTCAAGTTCTTCTACACCGAATTTGCTCATCCATGTCTTTATGGGCCTTGCTTTGTGAACTGGTCATGTTGGCAGGGGCCATCCCCAAAGTGTTCCCACAAAGTTGGGAGTATGAAATTGTCCAAAATGTCTTGGTATGCTGAAGCATTAAGAGTTCCTTTCACTGTAACTAAGCAGCTGAGCCCAGCTCCTGAAAACAACCCCACACCAAAATCCTCTTCCACCAAACTTTGAACTTGGCTCAATGAAGTGAGACATGTAACGTTCTCCTAGCAATCTCCAAACCCAGACTCGTCCATTGGTTTGCCAGACAGAGAAGTGCGATTTGTCACTCCAGAGGAAAGCTCTGTAATTTTACATGACCTACCACTTCATGGATGAGTTGCTATCATTCCCCAATTGCTTCCACTTTGTTATCATACCACTAACAGCGGACTGTGGAATATTTAATAGTGAATGCTGGAATTCACTGAGCTCCTCACAAATGTTTGTAGAATTGATTGATTTGATTTTATACACCTGCGGCCATGAAAGTGATTAGAGTCCCTAAATTCGACGATTGGGATGGATGAGTAAAAACCTTTGGCCATATAATGTATAAACAAGATTAAAACATGTTATAAACCCTATGCCATGTCACTTTACAATACCCCTCTTAGCGAAAAGTAATCCATGTTGATGTGATGTACACTGATCCAGTAAGAGTACCATTTTTACATAAATACCAATTTTGGAATTGATGTGACACAGTTTGTGTTTAACCTTTCCACAAAACAGAAATGTGTCTGGCTCAAAAGGAAAAGTGAATAATGATGATTGTAATCCATCATTTCTTAGTTGAATCTCAAATCCGGGGGATCATAGGCACACCACGTCAGCAGGGATGGTAAATGTGTTGTTTTCACATAAAAGCACTGACACCTCAAACTTAAGTGGAATTCTAATCAAATGTTCCACCCGTTCCCCACACACAGCTTTTAGTCCAATACTTTTATTGCTTCTTTGTTGCTCAGTGTCATTTCTTTGAAATAATATAAAGGCTTTCACAGAGATACACAATGTTCCCATAGGATGGCAGCTTTGTGTAAATGTGCTTCCTGCTCAATTCCTACACATTTATTCTACTGTGACGGAGTGACAGATGAAAGCTAGTTCCTGTTTATTGATCTGTCACAGTGACTTGGAATGCTTACAGGTGTAGAAAAGAAACACACACATACCTATAAAATGGACTGCATATTTTCCACAACACTGTTTTTCTCACCCGAAAGCATATCACAAGTGGGCGTAGAGGGCGCAGGTCATGGGTCACTTGCTTTCCAACGCCCGTGAGAAGCTTACATGCAGGGTGACAGCATGAAATGGAGGGGTGGGGCTGACATTTCAAGAGGGAGAACAATAAATCACCAGGGGCACACTAAAGAGGTTATTTTATATTTTGGGTACTAATGGAATCCAAGAAGTGATCATTACACGGTGGCAAGGATAATTTGGCCGTCCTCCGTGCTGTTGGATGTGCGAGGAAAATGACAAAGCAGACAGTACGTTAGGTAAAGCAACCAGTCCGCAAAGCAAAGAAACAGCCTTCAGCTTGGCACATTCATCACAGTTCTTACACTCAAAGCGGTGACAGCCGAGGCAGTTAAATTACATGCTCCCATAGATAGGGCTCTCATTCCCATTGTTGTAATAAAAAAACTAATTTCACAACACAAATCTTCTGAATTATAATACTCGAGGACTTAAATCCACATTGTTTGGCTCTCTAAAATTACTTCATGCGCAAGTCTGAAGGGACTTGCAGTAAATGGGAGATTTGTGCTGTAAACAATGACAGCACTGAGAGTTTTATCAAAAATTAGACCCAGACTAAGAATTGCTCTCTAAACGGATTTGTCTGGTTGTGGCTTACGTCCCGATAATTGTGTGATATGATTATTAGCTTAAAAGAAAGCGGTGCACTTGAATTGAACTTCTGGTCATGTCTGTTCTGCTCCCAGGAAGGGACTTCTTTTTGTTAGAAACAGCTATGTATTACCCAGACGTTTCAGTTTAACCACATCACTCAGCAGCCTTAAATGGACAGTTAGTAACTTTTTGGGTTAGTTTAATGTTAAAAAAAAGAATGTGGTACTCATAAATATACATTGTTTAGGGTGTAATTACATTTTCAACAAACTTGCGTTCTCATAAACTTAAAATTAATGAATTAAAAATAGATGTGAGCCGGTTCCTGGTTGTGGAACTCAGTGGCTGAGTTGGACATCTCCGATTCACTTAATAACATTGCATGTATGTGGCTAAAGATGGCCACATCTGTATTGTTGCCAAAGGCAGAAGAGAAGAGAACTCATAAACATTCACGTGCTGCTTTATCACCTGACAAGGGTGCCCTTAACCACTGAAGCAAAAGTGTGAAGGAAAGAGACAATGTGACCAGCATCTGGATAAAACGTCATCGCCTCCTTCCTCACCTCAAGCCTCATCTCTTGAACTGAAGTCTGGGAATTAAAGTCCTCTAACACACATACATTAAACAAAAGGCTTATTTCTGTGTGTCCAGCGAGAACCTCATAAATCTGGAAAAAAACCTTTTATTTTTTATTTTTATTGCAGAAACCAGGCTGTAAGCCCAACATTCATTCTCCTTTCTGTAAACCAAACATTAATGGCAGAAAAAGACCAGTGAGCTTAAAGAGTCCAAAATGAGAGCTGATGGGAAATGTGGAGTTGATGTAAGATTTGGAGCTGTGTGAGCAGAGCCTTTCGGGGTACATAGAATAATTTTTCCATTGTTACTGTGCAAGCTGTATCCACAGCAGCTTTAAAATTACCACATAAATGGAGATGTGAACATCTACAACTGAATGACAATAACGTGCTCAGAAGATGGTGCAATACCACTGAACCTGGTGTATTTATTGTAAATTATAAGCCTTTAGTATCCTCCTGCTGTAAATATGAGACTTGGCTCGAAAAGAAGACGAGTACAAGAACACAGAGATGCACACACTTGGACGGGCTCCAGTACTGCCGCCCCTTCATTTCTCCACGCTGTCCACAGGTGTTGGGGGGAAGGGGAAGGAGCAAATGAAACTTGGCGTATCGAATCATGGCCTGACGTCAGGGTGCCACCCATTATGGCGGTGGGCCCGCTGACAGCGCGAGCCATCTGGGCAGCAGAGAAGCGGCGACAGGCCCATCCATTCCTGTGCCCTGCCCTCTGGGCCTGCAGCCAGTGAGACAGACTGGGAGAGCTGGCCGGGATCAGCGCTCCTCGCTCGCTCGCCAAGCTGAGGCGTGTTTTGATCGTTCTACAATTCACTGGGGTCAAAACTGAGCACGACTCACTTTATTTAATGCAACTGTTTGGTTTCGCCCACTCGGTTTGACCGGTCACAGATGTATCCCAACTGTTGCATTAATGCCATAAATAATGTTACTCATATTTTTTGTTTTCTTATTTCACTGATATCAGATGAGACACAGTAGTACGGAATTGCCTGTGCACTGCTTGATTGACTGCTGCTCCTCAAATTCAACATGAAAACGCTTTAATACGCCTTAAAAGATATGTCACATTTGGCCTTATTACACACATACCCTGCAGTCACAGCAATAATAGTCTGTGAGAGACACCGATGGTTGAAGCGGTGAAGCAGCAATGATAGCAAAGACACTAAAGAAGTGTAAGCGAGTTCAAACGCCCTCCAGCTTAGCTAATCATGGTCGACAGCGGCGTACGTGCACCTAACTTAGTGAGTTCTGTGGGTAATAATTGAGAGGTGGAGACCGGGTGTGATGAGAAAATTAAAATGATAATTGTCTTCCTTCCTGAACTAAAAGCTGCCGTTTTCTCATTCAAGTTCCAGAGGAAAGTTTTTGAACTCAAATGACTCACTTGAAGCAGTCCATAGAGTATACTAAAAAGAATTATTTTTAAACCTTGATGACATGTGCCCTGCTGGTAAGTCTGGGAGCGAGACGTTGAGATTTTTCCAAAGTCTCAAAGGTGCTGTGCTGTTGCCAGACAGCTGACAAAACGGCCATTAAACTAAAGTGTGCTCTATTTCAACTGTCAAACCTCGCGGCCGTGCCGACAGCGTGGTTCTAGGTATGGAAGTGTTGGCTCGTCCCCGGCTTGTTTTTGGTTTCTCTGTCCAAAGCATAATTGTGGGGTAGTTAATTCAAAGGTTAATTTAAAAGAAAAACCTCTAGCCGTAAGTCAGACTTGGAGATGTGGCTCAGTATATAAGTACATAAGTATAGTATCAGCATGTCAGTATGAAGTTCCTAATGAAAGAGCATCAATGGGGTGCAGTGGGGGGACATTCAGTTCAACTGAATTCAGTGTTATTTATATAGCGCTACATCACAGCAACAGTCATCTCAAGGTAAAAACCCTACAATAATACAGCGATAATCCCAACAATCAGAGGACCCCCTGTAAACAAGCACTTGGCGACAGTGGGAAAGAAAAACTCCCTTTTAATGATTAAATTCAGAGTGGTGTATGAACACACTGAGAGTGAACCAGAAATAGTGCATCATGGGAACCCCACAGCGAGAATTCAGAGTCACTGGATTCAGCTTTAACTATAAGTTTTATCAAAAAGGAAAGTTTGAAGGCTAATAACATTAGAGAGAAGAGGCCCAAAATTAGCATTGGGCTGGCAGCTGCACTGCATCTGTACTGTCATTTTTTACACCCACTCATGGTCTTTATGTGTGCAACATGCACCTTAAGTCCTCCCCTGACTGGTGCTGCGTCGGTGCTTTACGCACTGGTTTCGTAATTTTGTAAAATTGTCAGGGTTTCAGAGTGCAGAAGTTTCCCAGGCAAGCTTTGCACAGCTGCAGAAACCATAAGCACTTCTTTAGACTAAGAGTGATGCATGCATTTGTGCATGGGTACACCAGCGGTATCTCCATTAAAATCAGATCAGACAAGATCTGATCATGTTTTGTGTCAGCTAATTGCTGAGTGATGTCATGGCTGAAAGTCAGAGGTGGAGCAGTGGACAACAGGGAGATGGTTACTGGCAGAGGTTAGCTGGATGAAGAACAGACTGGCTGAGGAAGCAAATTGGCAAGATGGGCATGAGAGCATACAGGGGCACGCTGAGTGTGGAGCAGACAGACTGGGGTCAGATGAAGCTGCGCTGAGAGAGGATTAGGCTGGGTCAGTGCTGATCTTGAACATGAGCAACAGAGTTAAACTAATGCTAGGTTCAGAATATACAGTATCATCCAGCTTATAGACAATGTGGGATTTTAGTTTAGGTAGGGGACTGAGTGTAGGAAAAGACTACATTGCATTTATCTTGAACGGTGTGTCGTAACGGATGAAAACTGATGCTGAATCTGGGACACTTCCCAACAGAAAGAATAGCAAGTTCGAGTCTTTTGGGGTCATCTGACAATTCTGTCACTTCTGTGAAGCTGACCAATGTAAAAAGAGAGGCTTCGCTAACAGTCGACTGCCGCTCAGCTTTGTACAGCTATAAATGTGGAAAGCTACAGAGGAATACTGTTTTAATTCCTTTCCTTTGAATCGCCATCTATATCTCAAGAGTCATGAAAGGGAGCAAACATGATTTGATTTGGGAGCAACGTGTAGTCATTCAGTCCCACAAAATGCAATATTTTTGGACATTCGGTTAGTAGCCTAATCTCATACACTGACCAAATCTCTAATCTGACTTTGAAGGAGACTCAGAATACACAGTTCTAAAGGCTGAGGGCTAAAAGAAGGAATAAATAAGTGATGAGTGATTGAGAAGCTCGAGCTACATATTATAAGAGAGAGAAGACAAGCACAATGAAAGACATAAAGGGCACGACCATAAACATAATGAAGAAGAAGAACATAGTTGTCCAAGGCTATTTTTCATAAAGTAGCTTAGGAAAAAGCATAGAGATGAGCGGAGACATGGAGTAGTGTAACTACAGAGAGGGATAACAAAGTGCCAGCTGACCTGGGATCAGCACACCGCCGGCTTCTGCACATAATTCTGACATAATAGCGCTGGCAAGTTGCGAACATGCGAAACTTTCCATGTCTGCCCTCCATCCCACATGACATGAGTGCAGCACTAGACACAAAAACAGGAAGTGAACCATATGTCTGCAACAGTCACTGGTTGGATGAGACCTCAGTGTGCCTTCTGCATGTGCTCATAGCACAGAGGGGACATACTGTACAGTTGGAATACGACATAAGGCGAGAGGCAGGAGTCAATTTTCCCTAAAAAGATGTTTTCCACTAAATAATCAGCAGTTGCAGGTGTATGTTAAGTCAGCTTGTTGTCCTACTCAGCAGCAGCTCTTTCTATCCGCCTGTTTTGTCATAGCCAACACAAAGTGGTTTTTTTTTCCTTCGTTCACTTAGTCAGATATGGAACAGAAGGCTCTCTGTGACATTTACCCACAATACTGTTCTTCACACCACCACCAACTGGACTCCCACTCTCTTTCAAAGTGAAGAAGGAAGATTGTTTCAACTAGCCACCTGCTGACTAAAAATGTCTGAGTGCTGTTATTTACCAGCACACAAGATGTGAACGTAGTGGCTGCGAGGCGCACGGCGACAGCAGTGTTTCATCAGGACAATAAGGAGCACCTGCGCCCACCTGGCTGCAGAGCTCCGTACGTGTCAGCGTTGCACCGAGAGCGATGTTTGTGAGTCCGAGACAATGAAAGTAAACAGCTGCATGAAACTGAGAAACATCTACTTTCATTGCAGTGTAACGAGGGCTAATATTTTAAATGAAAACCAGAATTTATTAAAGTTTGGAAGGAATCCCAGACGAGGGGTACGCTGGATCTGTGACACCACTGCTGCACCTAAATACCACAGTCGTGCAGAATTTGTGTCTATTTGATGTGCAAATCTGGCCCTGGCCTCCTGCGATTCCTGTGATCACAAAACCAAAGCTATACGGTAAAGTTAGCTCAGCTGCAAAGACGGGCCACCTGTTGAAGAGCAATTGGAGCTAAGAAGTATTTTCACACATTAATGGACGCATAAACTCCCAGAACTAAAATAAAGCTTTTCAAAGTGTTGTTGTACTGTTTGGAACCTTCAAGTAACCCCTCTTCATCGTTACAAAGTCGCCGCCTGACGCCTGTGCATCAGTTTCAGAGGTAAAATCCACAGTGTTTTCTGTGAGGCTTGAATTATATGATCAAATTAACGTCCAATTTACAAAAAAGTACAGTCAGACAGCTCGACAAGTCAAACTTTAAGTGTCCACAGCATGTCTTTTATCCTGTCAACTTCCCCTCACCCCCAACCGATCACGGCAGATGGCCGCCCCTACCTGAGCTTGGTTCTGCCAGAGGTTTCTTCCTGTTTAAAGGGAGTTTTTCCTTCCCACTGTCACCAAGGACTTGCTAATACGGGGTCATCTGATTGTTGGAGTTTTCTCTGTATTGTTGTAATATCTTTACCTTACAATTTAAAGCACCTTGAAGTGATGAGGTGCTACATAAATAAAATCTAATTGAATTGAAATGAATTGAATCAAGTACTCAAGTCAGCCTACAGTATGTTGTAGCTACTGTGTCAAAGGGATCGCATTTTTTATAATTACATACGCACAAAATCACAAACTGTAAAACAAAGCTAGCATGTGGTCTGCACAGATAGAAGTCTAGAAGTGTTGGACTTTGCTGTGAACTACAAGCCAGCTTTGTTCTATGGCTGCTGTTAACTTGTCTGAATCAAAATGCACAAAAAAAGACTCGATTACATTAAATATCTCAGATTCAGTGTAACTTAACTAGTTCCACTAATTTTCAGCTCTATGATTTTAATTCTTGGACTCAGCTAGAGTGGTTTTGCAGGATTCATGTTTTATTTATTTATTGAGCACTGATGACGATATAGATGTGCATGGTAAATGTACTGGTATTTATATAGTGCTTTTTACTACAAGGCTCACTCACCCACATTCACACAAGCACTTTTTTCTATACCTAAGCACTTTGTCTAACATACACACTGCATGGATACATAGAGGGCAACTCGGGGTTCCTCATATTGCTCAAGGATAGTAGCTGGGGAATCAATCCACCAACCTTATAATTGGGAGACAACCTGCCCAGCCTCCTGAGCCACAGCTGGACTATTGTTGGGGATGGAGGGTAGATAGGGTAGATATGTGTGTTTGTGTATATATTTATATCTAGATAGATAGATAGATACCCTTATAATCATAAGTATCAGTGTCAGCAGTCTCAGAAGTCACATCATTTCTCACAAACAGCATTGTGCCTTGTTTCTCTCTCTTTTTTTCATCAATATGCTGCAGTTGCAGAGGCAGATATATTTCACATCAAGTTCAGCATTCCTTCAGGCCACTGCTAACTAACTTAAAGTTTCTTTTGCCAAGCAAAGCTATTTGTAGCGTGGTGGCCATTTCGCACTGTCATCACAACACTCTGCCTTCACTAGTGTGTCCCTGAAGGAGCAGCAGAGTGTAACAGCTGAATCGAGGTGAGCATGTCTCAAAACTGCCTACCGTCCCCTAGGACACTGCACGTGCATAAACGCACATATGGTCTCATACACACACACACACACACACAGTTTTAACTCGCTTAATTATATTAAGAAGACACACACATGCAGACATGTGAGGGCTATATGCGTACAAAAAGACACACACATAACGCCAGGTAGACATTTTGACTTTGTGTCTATCAGTCATTCACAACCTTTAGCTGGTTTTAGCACATGGCGGCCCATCTGCCTGTCATTATTGTGGCTTTTGACATTAATGGAGCCATTTCACTAAGCAATAAACTGTAGGGGAACATTAACATCCAGGATGCAGACTAACAACACACTAAACTGAAGGCTGCTGTCTTGCCGTGCATCGTTGAAAGCGCCTCTGGGGCGAGGCATTGCGAGGCGAGGTTACAATCATTTTAGATATTAATATACCTCAATTTCTCCAAGAAGGATGAAAAGAAGAAAAGGCCAGACTTAATGTACTCGCTCAGTCAGTCACATTTATCAACAGTAAAAGGAGTAGAGCCTGAGTCAAAGGGAACATTTGGAAAACATGGGGAACAATGGGAATAATAAGGGCATACACCCCAGGAAAATGCTGTACTTAATATCATGCCTACAAGTTAGCCCGCTTTTAATTTTGTAATCTTCAAGCATGGTTTCACTCTTCTATTTGCTATTTTGTTGACATTTTATATTAAATCACCAAGGACAAATGTCTGAAAAACAAATGTGTCTGAAAGACAAAGTAGCTAGTCTATCAATTAACGTGACCACATTAATGCTATTTGGATAATCTGTTTACAACACTATATCAGTCATTGCTTGTTGTTATGTTTTTATGATGATAATTTATAACTTGTAACTTTGACTGAAATCAACAAGCTTATGAATTTAATATGAATCCAGTGTGAGCTGTGTAAGCTGTGTTAACATAAGTGCTTAAGAACTCTTTATAACACCTTGATGGCAAAAGCAAATGTTCATATTTTTGTATTTCTTTCAGCTCTATTTACAGGGGGGCAAAAAAGTATTTAGTCACCCACCGTTTGTGCAAGTTCTCCCAGTTAAAAAGATGAGAGAGCCCTGTCATTTTCATCATAGGTATACCTCAACTATGAGAGACAAAATGAAAAT
>VOQK01024394.1:0-12516 GCA_015052645.1 Benitochromis conjunctus | reverse complement strand
CCCACTTTTCAGTTATTTATTTGTAAAAAATGTTTGGAATCATGTATGATTTTCGTTCCACTTCTCACGTGTACACCACTTTGTATTGGTCTTTCACGTGGAATTCCAATAACCTTGATTCATGTTTGTGGCTGTAATGTGACAAAATGTGGAAAAGTTCAAGGGGGCCCAATACTTTTGCAAGCCACTGTACATGGGTCTTCTGTGATCGCTGGCAATCACATCCAACTTTATGAAATATATAAATGTGACCTGTGAAGCACAGAGTAAGTTAGTAACATAAGAAAGAAAGAAATGAATTTACATCTATTTTAATGTGCTGATTGATAATCAGGCCCAACCCTTAATTCAGAGAACTGAAACATAAATTATTTGAACATGAGGGGTGGGGGAGCAAAGAAAAGGCTATATTTAAAAATGAAATAAAATCCCATATAAATGTGGACAGTCAACACTCCCACTGCAAAAGAGTCTGGTTCAGACTTTTTTAAATCTCTAGTTTATGGAGATTAGACTGTGTGCAGACTTACTGTGGCAGCTCTCACAGCTGAGTCCTTTCTGAAAGCTCGCTGCTCCGTTCATGCCAGGCTTGCTGCTGGGCACCATGATCTGATTGGGGTTGGGTTTGGTACTGGTTAAGGAGGACAAAGATATTCAACAGTTAGTGGACAGGTACCACCTCACATTATAATACCTCATGGCTTTACTTGTTAGCATCCTTTTGTGTTATATACACAGTTTTTAGTTATTTGGGCTCCTTTTTGGCATTTTCCATGTCTGTATGCGGTAGTTCTTGATACTCTGACAACAGTCTCAGTCCGCCCCTTGTGAAGCTTATAGTACCTACTCAGGCGGTCTGAAAATGTAACGTCAACAGACTGCATGCCATTGGCTAATGAGTGGCATCAATGAGTCACGAGAGCATCTTTTTCACGAAAATAAAACAACGCCATGTTTGAAACCTGGCAACAAGGGAAATGGCTACACAAAAAAAGAACACTGTGGTCCCAGAGTCAGACAAACAGCCATAAACACAGCCGGAAGTATAACATCCCCTCGACGTCCTTCTTTGTTGTGGCGTTGGTGTTGTATACAAATGGCGTCATGGGACCTGTGGCTGCGTTGCGATAATAACCTCACGCACATTAGGTGGTACTCAACAGTAATGCAAAATGGCTAATAATAATGATAATTTAATACATCAGCGGGGAAATAAGATGAAAATTAACTTGATTACGGTCATCAATACTCACTAGGTAGGGATGTACACCTGCTTCAGCTTGCTGTCTGCTTCTGCTGCTTTTAGTCGTTTCTGAGACAAAATGTGTAGAGATTAGCAGATTTTTGTTGCCCCCCCCAAAAAAAAACCCCAACATCTAACAGTGCTTTTGTTGCCGTTAAACAAAACATGCTGTCGACAAACCTGCTGGATGTAACGGTCAGTAGTCTTCCACATGTAGTAGAACTGGACCACACTAGCTAGGGATTTCCAGGGCAGCTGAGGGAGAGAAGGGAAATATCTGCTGAACCCAGGACTTACAGAGTACAGCTTAAAATTCCTCTTCAGTCTTTAAATGCCCACTGTGAGAGAAAAAACAAGCTTACAAAGTCTTGGCGAATGTCATTGAAGTCTTTGCCGTATTTCTCCAACGCCTCCTCAAACAGCATGGCCTCAGAGGCACTCCACTCCTCCATCTCATCACGGCAGAGCACCGGACCTCCCTGAGGAACCAAGGTGGACATGGCTTTGGCCAGGTCATAGTTGTTCTTCTGCAATGTGTCCATAGCATGGAACTAAAAGCAGAGACAGGGAGTAATAAGTGGAAAATAAGCAACCAGTACACATTGAACATCAAATTTGCCCATAGCACTGCCCTGTCATTGTTAATTTTTGTTTCCTGTGGCATATGATAGCAAGTGCTAACACAGATGCTTTTATTTATTTTTTATTTATATGAACACAAAACCGCCAACACAATGGACAGGTCGCCAGTCTGTCGCAGAGCTAACACATATACACAGACAACCATTTGCACTCACAGTCACTCCCTTATGTTTTTGTGCTTTAAAAATAAAAGTAATGCTCATATCTCTACTCCTCAATAACTCTAGACCACGCCACGATTTGTGATATCAAAAGAAGTGACAGCAAGTGAAGTGATGAAAATACTCAAAATGTATTCTACAAATACCCGAACCAAACTTTCATGCTCTTCTGTCACCTAAAGAACTGAAAACTAATGAAGTTCCCCAAGAACAGCACTGTTATTGATCGGTGCAGAAAACCATGAACTCTGGGAAATTTATAACCCCCAGACAAGTAAGTGGGTGTGTGTTATGCTATGTTCATGTCACTTCATATGCCTCAGAACAGCTAAACTCAGCTGGCTTTCTGATCACCATTTCACGTTTGAAAATTACACTCAAGTGGACTCACTTTTTTGTCCATATTTGATAGCCATTCTGTTGTCTGACAGCCAGACCAGAGAAAAATATACATCATAACCGATTTGTTGTGTCTCACACAAATATGGACCAAAAAAGTGGCTCAGGTTAATTGCAGGGAATACTGCTTGCACATCTAACAAGCTGCTGCTCTGACCGCTGAAATACAGATTTTGCAACAGTGATTGCTCGACAAAATCCACTCTCACGTGTTGAATTGAGCTGTTATCTAAAAGCAAAGCATGATGGGTCATACAGAATGTTACAACTACAACGCGTCTCATTCAGGACCATGTAGTGTGCAGTGCTACCCCCACTGGCTGCATCTCTGTCACTCACAGACCACTTTCAAAGACCACAGCAATTTGATTTAAAGCTACAGACACTGAATCAGGTGGTTAGGAACAGATCTCCCACCAGGCATGTAAAATGAAACAAACAAACAAACAAACACAGTAATCTATTTAGAGCTTAAACTTGAAATGTACATTCTGGGGACACGTGAGATTAATATAAATACATCTTACAGCATGGGACCTTTAAAGGCTTTGTTTAGTGTTCATGTCTCACCAATGTGATGTCTCTGGATGCTGCAGCTGCACTCATGTGGAGGCTGGGCTGACGGATGGAGCTGCTGCAGTCCAGGGCCCGAGCAAATGTACCCACAGCCCTGAAATAAACAAGCCAAACCACTGACTGCTCAGTCCTGAGTAAAAACCAGGAAACATTCACAGTGTTAATGTGTGCGAACATTTCATTAACCACATGAGGCCCTGTGTGACCTGACTGATAGCTTCAGTTAGATTTGCCTTTAAAAGCAAGCTTTACATACTCCACTGTTGAATTCCACTGTAGCATGACAACACGAATCATATTTACACTGTTTGATAAAAACTAATGTGACGTTAAAGTGGAGATGAAATACTACATGTATAAAGGCTAATTTACAGCACTGAGCCATGCTCTTTAAAAATCTGACATCACCAGGTTGGTTAGTTGGTTGGTTGCTGCTTACACACTTACATTAGATTATGTTACCCAACTAATAACACAACCAATAACTCAGTGGAATGTAAGGAAACATAACTGTTTCTTACCGAAGCATGATTGGAAATCCTAATATCCTAATATAAGTAGGTCGATGTGTGCAATGAGGAAAAAACAAAAACTGAGTAACCTGTTATGTTGTTAACTGTCTGGATGTGTTTGAGAAAAGAGATTATGTTATTATATAAAATACCACTGATCGCATCAGCTGATTGCACTGCTCCGTACATCCTGCCACATGAGAAAAAAAATCAGTTTCTGACTCCAGCTTGTCAGTCTGGTGATCCACCTGTCACCTTACTCAGACAGGCTCCCCTCCACACTGTTCTCATTTATAAAGTGCTTTACAAAACCGAACATTACGGCTAACAGGTGGATTTCACCTTTTCAGTGCAGCTAGCCAAGCAATGAAGAATCACTTACTCATTATGACACAGACAGTAAAAGTGGACAGTATATCCTCTGTTTCTCAACATAAAACTCATTGTTACAGCCAGGGACAGCACAAAAGTGTCCCCCCGTTTTCCCCTGAGTTTGTTGGTTGTTTCTATTATTAGCTAGCTAATATAAACTAATGTCTACTAATGAAGTCTAATAATAATAATAAAGTCTATTGATCGCAACCAACCCGATGATGTCATGTTCTGTACTGACACAAGTTGGTGCTAAACATGATCAAAAAATTGCCATGGAAACAAGATCTAGATCTACGATGTAGTTGGGTGGCAGATAGCAGGCAAGCGTTACCTCGCTACCACCAGGAACTGGTCGATCTGAGGATCTTTAAGCTGGTTGTTGGGATCCCACACCTTGGTCTCCAGCTTCTCTTGGACCCGGGTGTCTGACTCACCTGAGACAGGGACAAATGGGTTGAACTACTAATACACCAACACCTACTTCTGAATAAATAACATCTACTTTATGTATGAAAACAACTTGAATACGCTTGCTGCTCACCCTCAGCTAGCTTATCAGGAATCTCTGCCTGGTATTTGGAGCCCACCCGAATCTCGCCTTGATCTGCTAGCAGGGTCTTCTGGACAGGGTCGAATACAAGTGAATAGAAGAAACAGTCCTGGACAGAACAGAGCAAAAGTTAGAGCTACTCCCATACCACTTCACAGTGCCTCTTCTCTTTGGAATATGAAATACCTAAGCGAACAATTAAGTATCAAAGTAATGTTCTAATGACAAATAAACATGACATTTTTACCTCTTTCTCCAGGTATCCAGCTAAGACATCTGTTTCATTGAGAAGGGTCACATTACATTTTCCCCTGGGGAGAGGAGCAGATAGGATGTCAAAGACAAAAGTGTGAATATCGAGCTTCTCAGTAAGTAAAAAAAAAGTAGTGCTATCAACGTTAACGTGGCTAAACGAGTTAACCCGGTCATCACGATTAACGAGATTCTAATTTTAAAATGAGATATCTGTGGAATTAGTTTTCATTCTATGACTTCATTGACTAAAGAGGAAAGAAAAAGTGATGGCAGAAACAGTGATGTATGGTGCTGTGCAGGGACAGATTTTATCATCCCTTTAATGGGTGAGAATGCTTACAGCAAGGACCATTTCTCAGCAGATCAGCCCCAAATGCGCATGGCAGCTGTCTGAGCTGTAACTAAACTGCAGGTCTGTCATAAGGTTCTGCTGGTAGTCACTTACCGTATGTGAGTGGCAGGTAGAGATTCAAATTGTCGAGACAGGAAGAGTTCTCTGTGTTTGAGCTGGTGTTTCTGCTGTTCAGACAGTGATGGCTGCTTTGACTCCTCCTCAAACTCTCCTAGACACAGAAAGAAATCAGAATTAGCACGAGTCACTAGTTAGGAACTGAAGACGAAAAGAAAAACAGGCCCTAAAGTGCTCCTTGGGTGAAACTTCATGTAGTGACTGAGATCACAAGACAAATCAAGTAAACTCTCCAGCAGAGACCGCGATTTTCTCATCTATCCCCAATTTGCTTTTTAAGTGTATGTGTGTCATATATTCATGTGGAAAATAAGTTGATTATGCAACTTACAGCTAATAACTCAGATGAGTTTCTGCAAGATTTCTACTCATGTTCAGACCTTAAGGTTAGTTAAAACATAGCAAATAACATCTCCAAACTCCCAAAACTTCATTGTTGTGTTCAGAAAAGTTAGTGTTTTTAAACAACATTAAAGACTTTGAGTGTTTTGAAAAGAGTAAAGGTGGGTTCTAGCCAAGTATGGGGATTTATTCCTGCACCTCATTTCAGTGGGGAAAAAAACCCAAACAACAACAACAACAACAAAAATGCAACTAAGCCTTGTAGAAAAAAATCTAATATTTTTGAAATGTGAATCCTCAACTTAACTTTAAAGGTCCAAATGGCCAAAAATTTTACTACTATTAACATGTCAGTAATTGCAGTACCATAAAGAATATCTAACACAAAGGTTTCAGCACTTGTCTCTCCTCTAGCCCCTCAAACAGGTGTACAGCTTAGCAGACCTACAGCATCAGAGAGCAATTTGGGGTTAGTATCTTGCCCTTCATCTGGGGCTTCGTAGGTGCCCAGATGGAGATATCAAGGACTGCCATGTGAGCGAACCCACATCTGAATGAAGTGCAGAGCAACAGCTGTGTTCACACAATTAACAAGTCCCAACCATGGAAACTGAATAACAGACTGCAAGATGCTGCCTTAAATTAGTTTATAAAAAACAAACAAACCCTTTTTTTTTTTAAAATGACAAAAATCAGGTATTAAAAAAGCAGATTCAATGATTAAATCTAAAGCAACAGTTAGAACAGAGCAATGCAGGCTGACACTGGTTAGTATTGTTGCAAATATTATTAATGGACTTACTGTAAAGCAATGTGATTATCTGACACTAGCAGATCCATATAACACTTTTCAGACAGTAAGAGATGTGAAAAAACTAAGCCACTCATGTGTGTGTGTGTATTTCGCCACTAGATTGCGCATTCTCAATTTCAGGCTGTCAAGCGATTTGCTGTAAGATGGAGGGGAGGGACTACTTCACTCCCAGCTCTGTGGACCCCGCCCCTGCACTGAGCCACAGGAAACCCTGTCAGTAAGGGCACAGGAGAGAAGAGAGGGATGGTACCTTAAGCCACACCCCTTTTCTGTTAACCTCTCAACCCCCTTCCCCCTCCTCCCCAGTCCGGCTAGTCCCTGCCAGACAACGTAGGAAACCCTGTGTGCCAAACCGAAAGCGCCCATCCCCCTCTACAACATGTATCCCCAACTCCACACACACACACACACAAAAGAAGACACGGCATACACAGAAGGAGCGACAGGCACATTTCTAGACAAAAACACATACTTTCTTGGAAACACACTATCCCCAATCTGACAAAGACTTAAGATGTGTCAGAATTAACTCACTGGTTGCTGTGGCCCTTGTGGACAGATCAAGGGCCTTTTGTTCTGCATAAAGAACTTGTGTATAAAGAAGGAAGAACCAGAGGGAGCAGCAATGAAAAAACTGAGTCACATAAACAAGGTTTGATACTAATGACCAGCAACACAGAATGTGCACTTCTTCAGCACTAACAGGACCAGAACCGTAAGCAGAGTAGAGTAGAGCGGGACCACTTATACCCACAAAGGTCAATGATGGATCACTTTGTGCCTCTGCCATACTTCAGTGGACCACATATTAGTGTGTCAAGCAGGCTTTTTTTAAGTTGTCTGAAAAACAATCTTGATAAGTCAGTTAAGCAGTGACATTAGGAACACTGTTACTACCATCTAACAAGAAGTATTTGAACTCCAAATACTAGCTGCAGTTTCACCTGTTGACCAAAACTGAATACATTTGGAAATTAAGCTATTTTGTGAAATGAGTAAAAAAACAAAACAAAACAAAACACAAAGACTGACCTGAAAACATTTTTCGTATTACACATATTTTTAAGCAGAGCTTATGTAAATGTGGCCTGTTTAATGTTTAATGACAAAACAACAACACATTTGTTAGAATCCTGCAGTAGCCATTTTAGCCTTTAGCATGACGCCGTCAAAGCAAAGTAAGAATAAAGCTATTCATAATTTTATACAATGCACAGCTGATGTGGAGCACCCACAATTTCGTTGCATATGTACAGTGACAATGAAAGACTATTATATTCTATTTAAAGACTGTGACTGTGTGGCTTATCATGGCTCAGGCTGAGGGGCTTTGAGGGCTGGGGACAGTCTGGATTCGACTTTGCAAAAATTGTGTGTAATGGGTCTATTTTGCCCTTACATTACTTTACTGATCCATGTAAGCTATATTGAAGCGTTACAAATACATACGATAGGATCCTATTCTATGTTCTTTACAACCTCACACATCATGGCTGCAGTGCACTGGTGGCTAGCTAGAGAGCTAACACAGGACAGCGGAAGCTAAGCTCTCAACAATGACCCATTTTCTCTGTCATTATGTTTGATTCAAGACTTGTTGGGAAGTCTTTATTGTATTTACAGTAACACAACATGTTGTGGTCAAATCTGTGTGTGTGTGATTGTACTTACACATTTCAATACGAAGACTAATACGAAGGCAAAGACATTGTTGTTCTTATGATTTATTACCTACTTATTACCTACTAATGAACAAAGTTTAACATTAGCAGTGGCTTAGTACTTGGAATCTTTAGAATCTGCTAATTATCTCATAAAAAGCTCTCTCTTAATTCATGCAAAAATCAGTCTGGATTTAAACTGCATTTTCTGAACGGTATGTAATGTGTCCTTAGAACCATTACTACAGCAGGCCGTGGTTTAGTCAGTCACCTTCAACTTTTGTCTGGCACACTAGAAAGCAAATCCATGACATTTAAGTTGCTGCCAAATGTGAATTTTTAGTACTACATAATTCAAATCAAAAGACCATGTCTCTTTGTCATATATACAATAAAAAACATGTAGTTTTGGCATCTAGTACAATATAGATATATATAAAGACCGGCATAACTATTTAATAATGATCAGCTGGGGATGTTCCATGTATGGGAAACCGACTGCTCAGCCTCCTTTTAAGAGAAGGCATAAAGGGGACACATGAATGCTGCCAGCAGATACAGTGATGGCACATATTCAAATTATGGACAAATGTTACAAGTGCCCACACATGACCAGTGAAAAAAACCCAAACAAAAACAAAAACAGAGAGGGACAAATATCAATGCATCCATGTGTGTGCATGTCTTTGTCTGTAGAACTGCAGCCTGAGGAGTAAGGAGGTAGAGCTGGTGTTGGGGAGGGGTTAATGAGTGACTGATCAATCTCCAGCAGTGTGCATGCCATTACTAACAACTCACTGCTTCAACCCTCTACCCTCTTGGCTATACTGATACACAAAACAGACACTGGGCTCATAGGGTGGAACAGGGTGGTTATGGCGTTCCATGTATGCTCTGCCTGCTAGCATCTTGCACCCTGCTGTTATATGCTGGATTGTCTCAGAGCATCTTTGCACAGCCTGCACCTGGGGTCTTGCCTGGTGTGGTAGACCCCAGCCTCTATGTATCTTGTGCTCAGAGCTTGTTCCTGTGCTGCCATGATTAGTGCCTCTGTGTTGTCTTTCGGTCCAGCCACTGGTAGGATTTCTCAGTATCAGTCACTTATAGCTTATCAGCTGTTATAGTAAAATTTCTATGGATGATTGCAGTAACTGAATCAGTTACAGTGTTTGCAGTCACAGGCTCCTAGCTTGTGGAGTTAGAAGCATGTGATGGTGTGGAGCAGCGTCTCCCTCACTGGAAAAAAAACAAGGCATCTCATCATTGGAGGCAATCTCAGATATTAAGACAGTGGTATTCCCATTACACCACAGTCTGGAACTGAACGGCAAGATGATAACTTGCCAACAAAGAGCAAGATTTATCAGAGACTACGTCCAGAATTTGGGAGTAGAGTGGATGAAATTGCCAGCCTGCAGTTCTGACCTTCAATCCCACTGAACACTTGGGTCAAACCATGCCAAACTGACCAGCATGAGAGGTGGTGCCAGGATATTGTAGCTGTGCTACTGAAGCCCCTGATTGTTAAATGAATAAATTGTTAAATTGCCAGTATGTCTCGTTTCTTAAGACTTCAATCACCCAATGCAATGACACCGAACAAGAGTCAATAGCAGAATAAGCCGTTTGGCATTTCTGTTGGGTTTTCATGGGGGCAACCCACATACTCAATTCTGCTGCTCAACCTTCAAATACATTTTCCTTATAAATGTGGCACCATTTAAGCTGAAATAAACCGTATAGATGGGAATCTACAAGTCACACAGACCTACAAGAACCGGTTCCCAGTAGTTTCATTCTTTGGAATTGTTAGTCTGTTTGCTATCAGTTCCACTTGTTCTACAATCAGCTGATTTCAGTTTGTGTTACTTTCAAGAAACGTGTTCTGTGTAATATGTGTAGTAATTATTTTTTGGAGAAACAACCCAAGCACCGATCACAACAAAGAGGGAAAATTCCTCCAACATGCACAAACATTTGACCACACAACTTGCAGTTAATTTGCATAAATGTGATATCTTTGATATGCTGCTTCACGACGACTGTGACTCTCAAAGTTGAGACAATGAGAGACCAATGAAAATCAATACGCAATCAAATTGATAAGTGACATTGATAATTGAACTGGAATCACTAAACCTTATAAATACCCATCCCTAATAAACAGGCTTTCTAACAATATAAGATTTCTTGCCAAGAAGCATTGTTACAACAAAGAAATAATCAACCAAATATAAATTCCCTTACTTTTTGTGCCAAGTTTTTTTTACTTACTTCTAGAAAACCATCAGAGGCACAACAGATAGATCAATAGATCATGTAACTGGGACATGTTACTGTAACAAGAAATTCAGGCATGTTGCCAGTGTTTGGTGCTGACATGAGTTGTGAAAATATGCAAGTGCTAGTTTGACTGAAGAGAATGTGCATAGTGTGTTTATATGAGTGAAGCCCCACTAGTTAGCTAAGTCCAGCCTGTAACTGCCAGCAGTTATCAGGACTAATTTCAGTACAAATGTAAATGCATTTCATACACTGATTTTAAACTGTGTACACATTAAATTCAAGTAAAAATTCTCAAACACCATTTTTTCATTCATGAAAACGTGCCCCCTTTCTTCAGGATCATAAAATTCTAATATCATACTCCTTATGTTTAAAATGTACCGAGAGTGGAATGCACATATGTCACCAAGTACTGTCATTTTAAAACAAGCCTTAGAGCATTTTTCAAGGAGCTGAAGTAGTGCTTTGGGGTTTTAGTGTGAAGTTTATTAAAAGAAAGGAGCCACATCATAGCTGCTCTCCGACTGGAGAAGATGAGTACTGAGAGGAGCTCTGGCTCACTGGTTGCTACTCACTTGCATTGCTGTCAGCTAGAGTGTTGAGGTTGCCCGAGATGTCTCGCCTCCTGAACAGACACACCACTTTCGCCTCCACATTTCCATTGGCTGTCTGCAAGTAAAGAGTCAGTAATTACAAATTAGAACCATAATGACGCACTAGAGTAATTCCCTCCTCCTCATCATAATCATCTAAAAAGTGAAATTTTGTACCTTCCTCCTCCTTTTGATAATGACCAGATTCTAAGTTATTATCTATAAATCATGACAACTCTGTTGTGATTACACTGTACTCAAAGTAAATACTGCGATTTGAAAAAAACAAAACAAAAACACTACAAAAACACTACAAAAATAACCCAACAGCTGGTTCTAAAAGTTGGGAGATCAGCTAGAAACAAGCATACAGTTTATCAACAATAGACAAATCATTGGCTTGTTTTGTTTGGGCTTACAAAACAAAGTGTGTGTGGCGTCTGTTGTATATGTAGCTGTGTGCTCTTTTTCTCTGGTGGTTATGCTGGGTTTCCTAATTGGTGCTACATATAAAGAAAGGACACCTATGGAACATCTCAACCCAGTTTTCTTGAAACACTATGTTAAAATATTTTATACATTAGCTGCTCTTATGTGTAGCAGGTATGCCACCTGACAGAGTTTACAGGATAAAACCAGCACTACCACTGCTAACTGCTCTGCAGCATGGTGGTGCTCTGTCCACTACCACCACATACAGAAGTCAGTGTCTGTCAGAAAAACTGCTCGGTGCTCACGAACATCTTTCTACTGTTTGCAGTGTATAGTTATTTTGTATTGTAGTGTAATTAGTGTGTACTCAAGTCTTTTTCGTGGTTTTGTGTGTCAAAACAATGTCAGATACTGGCAAAAAAAGCCAAAGTCAGATTGTGTGCACATCGTCTCTAGGTAGAAAACAGAAGAAGTGATCCAGCTCCTGTTGTCAGGCCTATGATAGGCTCCTCTGTCCTGTGGTAGACAGGAACCATTTTGGGGGGTGGCACAAATACATTGTGTGGCATCTTGTTGTGACAGCTGATGTTTAAATAGCTTGCATTGTTTATGTAAATAGTTGTATATACAATTTTGTTTTTAAAATTTGTACATAAGTTGTTGAAATTTACAATTTATGTTTGCATTTTACGTTATGAAAAGGATGATTGTGGTTTTCACAGTAAAAAAAAATCTAGGTTTCCTAATCAGGTTTTATGTTGTTTTAAGACAAAAAATTTTTTTTTTGTTTTTTTAATAATAATAATAATAATATCATAATAAGGTTGTGATGATAGCAAAACAAACAAACAAACAAACAAAAAAGAAAACCCAAGGTAAACAGTTTTTAAAAGTGATATATAAAAAGTAATCAAAAACAGGCAATTATACCGTAGACCAGTGGTTACCACGCCCTCTGAATAGTAATTAAAAAAAAACCCCAAAAAAAACCAAAGACTGCTTGGACACTGCTAGCATAATGGACAAGTTTTTGACGGGGCTCCCATACAAACGCAAAGCAGAAGATGAAGCATTGTTAAATATACTTCCAAACCAACTTCCTTCCAAGCCAAAGACTAGAAAATATGATGAAGCATATCTTCCTTTGGCTTCACCTGCACAATGGTGGTGCCGAGGTAGGTGTCCCCGACAGTTTCCCCTGCGTGG
>VOQK01024392.1:8171-22216 GCA_015052645.1 Benitochromis conjunctus | reverse complement strand
CTCTGGACTACTTCCAAGCACTTTGCAACCTTTGTGCCTTTCTCTTCTTTTGCATATATTTCTCCTGTTTGTTATTTATTCCTGCTGTCTTACTATTTATATTTTATTCCTGCACAGTTGCTGCAGTGCACCCACAATTTCATTATCCATGCACATTAATTAAACACCAAATTCTTATGTTTTATTTTTATATTTATTAGGAAATGAAAATACATTCTACATTGTCCAATATAAATATTTATCATACACATTTTCTATTAAGCAAGTGGCCAGTTTTTCCTACCACTGAATTTCCCTTCACCCACTACCTCCCCCTTGGAGGTAGCCATCATACAACTCTCTCAGGTGGAGAATGAGCTCCTCTGTGTTTTGTCCTGTGAGAGCTGAAACAGGGATGACCCTCTGGGAAACGTGGCTTTTAAGAGTTTCCAGCTTTTCCCGGGCCTCAGACAGGTCCATTTTGTTGGCTATGATAGTCTGAGGTCGCTGGGACAGTCCAGGCTCATACTGGTCCAGTTCATAACGCAAATGTTGGAGCTGGGTCCAGGGCTCTGGAGCCGACAAGTCCAGAACAAAAAGCAGGAAACGACAGCGCTCTATGTGGCGCAAGAAGGAGATTCCTAAGCCTCGATTTAGATGGGCTCCTCGAATGATGCCTGGGATGTCAGCAACTGCATAAAGTTAAGGTAAAAATCACAGCATCATTCAACTTTATTATACTGTAATACACTATAATAATAAACTTTTTTTCTCCTACAATAAATAATTAGAATCTTTGCTTAAAACCACCTACCTGCAATTTGCTCATGATCCCTGTACTTGACTATGCCCACATGAGGATTGAGAGTTGTAAAAGGGTAAGCAGCCACAGCAGGTCTAGCATTGGTGATGGCTCTCAACAGTGATGATTTCCCAGCATTTGGAAAGCCAACCTGATGGGATGAAAGGGAATAAAAACACGTCAATATATCTGCGTTGATGAAAAGTCTTACGCCAGTTTTCTCTTCAGAAACAGGGTCTGCTCACAAGTCCAGCATGTGCCATGGTACGTAGCTCCAGTTGAAGGACCCGCTCCTGGCCTGTTATTCCAGGGGTTGCTGTCATTGGGGAACGGTTTTCATTTGACAGAAAGAATCGGTTCCCCTTCCCTCCAGCCCCTCCAAATGCAGCAAGATACTCCTGACCATGCTCAGTCATGTCCAGTATGGTTTTGCCCTGCTCCTTGACTACAGTTCCTAATGGTACCTTTATAGATTTTAAAAAAGCAAACGCATAGGTGCACACACACAAAAAAACATCACAGGAGAGGTTAAGTCAGGTCAGGCCAGACTCATTATCAAAGTGTGACAGATTACATGCCGTTTATGATGAAATGCAGGGACTCACACGAATGTAGGTTGGGCTGCCGTTCCGACCATAACAATTCTTGCTGCCCCCTGATTCCCCATCCTCCCCTTTGTAAACTGGAACTACTTGTGCTAATGATTTGACAAAGCGGTCAGCTGAAAGCAGACAAACAAGGAATACGTATAAAAGCATGAAAAAACTAATTCTTATTGAAGAATTTATTGTCCATTTGATCGTGGTTTTTGCTCCTGTCAATACACTCGCCGGCCACTTCATTAGGTACACCAGGTTAAAGCATATATCTAATCAGATGGCAACATCTCAATGTATAAAACATCTTGACGTGATTTCAGAGGTCAGAGGTGAGCCGATAGGAAGACAAACTTCCTATCAGGCAACCTGCTGAACCTTGAAGCAGTTGGGCTACAGCAGCAGAAAACTACATTGGGCGCTACTCCTGTCAGCTTAGAGCACAAAGCTGAGTCTCCAATTCACACAGGCTCACCAAAACTGAATAGCAGAAGATTGAAAAAATGCTGTTTGCTCTCTGCTGGAACATTTGCATGGCACTGTAAGCATTTGGTGCTAAGAAAAAAAAAACCCAAAACAAAACATGAAAGCATGGATTTATCTCGCCTTGTATACATGGCTCTAGTTCCTATTGCAACGGTTTGGGGATATTTTCTTGCCACACTCTGGGTGCTGTAGCAGCAGCTGAGCATCATTAAAACGCCACAGACAACCCAAATATTGTTGCTGCCCATGTCCATCTCTTCATGACCACAGTGTAATCATATTACAACCTGGTACTAGCAGCTTGTATCCTAACAAAGTGGTCAATGAGAGTATATTAACTTCTACATGGCAAATCAGATGGTGCAAATAAACATTGCTGTAACCAATCAAACTTACCCTGGAAAATGATGCTTCCTCCATCACCTCCATTCCCTCCATCCGGTCCACCCCACTCTTTCCTGGGCTCACTGTGAAAGCTGCAGGCCCCTTTACCCCCTGAGCCAGCCACCAGCTTCACACGGCGGTGGTCCACAAAGTGACGGGTCTGTAGGGCGCAAAAAGAAGCAATTTTATAGTAGACTGAGCCATGCTTACGACACAACACGTGTGTTTATGCTTTGTAAATATGCAAATATCCTGAGAAATATAAGCCGTGTAAAATACGCTTTAACGTAACGCTAGTTCAAACACATACCAGTTTCTTTTCAGACATCTCCCTTTTCTTGGAGTTTCCTCGGACTTTGGCGCACAGTGTACTCGAGGTGCTGACATCTCTGACACCGACTTTCCTGCTGCAGGGCGCAGAACTGAGTGTGAGGGAGCTCAGCTCACTTCTTTCGACCTTTTGTTCAAAAATACATCTTAAAAGTATTTCCGAGGATGGCCAGCGAGGGATTTTAACTCTCGATAACGCTGCCAACATTATATATCGTTCAACAAACAGACACCGGTTACCATTTTAAAGTAGCGCTCTGTCAATGTCACGTCGACCGTTTACGTTAATACGCATGACCACCAGCGAGATAAATAGGAAACTATCGGGAAATTAGGTAAGGGTTTATAAAATTGAAATGTCCATTCATGGATTTCCCTTATATGTAATTATTTGGCGTTTTCGATACAACCGCAACTACCAACTACACGCTTACGGACTACGACAAACACGTCTACGGAAGCCGCAACGGTCAAAATAAAACAGTCTTTGCCGTTGCTTTGTAGCCCACTACCGCCACCTGCTGTGCTAGAAAAGAAAATCTCATACCTGAACCGCCAAAGAATTCATATTTTCAACTCAAACCTTGTAAATTTGTCTACCTTGTAAAACAAGATCTACAGTACTTTCATATTAGTGCAGTTTTTGTCAAATGCTTTTTTTTTTTTTGCAGTCATGACATATTTTAGTTTGTTTAGTGACCTAACAATGTTGCAATCTACAGTGTCTGGAGACCTTATTAAGTACACCTTACAAGTACCAGGTTGAACTCCCCTTTGCCTTTAAAACTGCCTTAATTCTTCTTTGAATAGATTTTAAAAGGTGCCTTCCTGTTAGCTTAGGGGAGAGCAGGCTGTACAGGCTGATCCAGAGGGACAGCTTTGTTCTAGGATGCCCTCTGGACCCAGTGGAGGTGGTGAGTGACAGGAGAATGATGGCTAAGCTGTCATCCCTGTTGGACAACATCTCCCACCCCATGCAGGAGACTCTGACAGCACTGAGCAGCTCCTTCAGTGGCAGGCTGCAGCAGAGATTCCGCAGGTCTGTCCTTCCTACTGCTGTCAGACTCTACAACAAAAACTTTGCAGATGACCACATGTGCGCAAACAGACACACACACACACACAAACATCTAATACATCATGGTAGCCTTCCCCTAGTCTCCCTGATGTGCAATACTACCAGGTCCAATTTTTCTGATGCAACATAGTATTCTATTCTATACTAATGAGTGTACAATGACGTTTTAAAGAATCTCTGACTCGTGTTCAGATGACTTCACAAAAAATACGCAAAATCCAGACACGCAAAAGGTGAATGTCAATTTATTTTTGTATAGCAAATAGTAACAAAAGACAGCAGAAAAGATCAGGCAATGCAGTCTTACAATAAATAAGTAGATAACATTCATATTTGGATTATGCACATCAAACTCTCCTTCTCGCACATCCACACACACCGACACGTACACTAACATGGCATACCACCCATGAGTGATGACACACTACATAGAACTGGAAAACGACTTGCCATAAATGTTTGGTTCGTTCACAGTAAAAATGAGAAACTGATACCAATTTAGAGACGTCTGTGATTGTCAGTGTTGAGTGGTACATAGTTATTCAGCTGTTTGACAGCCAGGTATCTCCCATCCTTGATAACCCCTGCAGAATGACCACAGTTGTTGTGTTATTCTTCCCCTCTGAGGTAAGTTGAGTTACAACAAGATGTTATAACAGAATACTGCTAAGTTGGACCCTCACAACCACAGAAATAAAAAAAGGTGTCTGATTTCTTTTTAACTGAATAAACAAAGACATAACTTGCAGATTCATAGATCGACCGATACGAAAAAGGTAAATTCTTGTACATATACAAAAATTATACCACTGCAACACTTGTATAATTTTTTTAACATGAATTTCTTAATCTAATACACATAATAACAATAAAAACAAAACTTTACAAAGAAAAAAAACTGCTAAAGAAGCAAAATTTATGTTTGATATGTTCACATATCTGCCTCTAAGTCACGCAAATAAAGAAGTAATATTCTTAAATAGCCTATCACCACAGCTTTATGTAAAAAATAAATAAATAAATCCTACATATAATCACGTAAAGTTCACCGTAAGAGCCAACCTCAACATGACTGACAGAGCTGAGTGTATTGCACTTATTGAAGTTGAGGTGCAGGACAAGTTACTGTTCTGTTCCCGTGTTACTTTGGCTTTTTGAGTATCATCTCTTAAAAACAGCCTGAATCACACTACGATACAAAATATTAGACAATACATACACTGTCACTGTAAAATAAAGTGCAGACAAAGTGGCAATGCAATTTTATGTAAAAATCATTACTTTATGGCATCAGAGCGCAACGCTCCTTACCTCCGCGCAGACACTAGAAGCCGGCGCAGAGCGATGCCACTCAAAATATAGTGTCAAAAATACTACCACGATGTAAGATTATCATGGACGATGATACACATTTTTAAGTTTTCATCTGTCAACTACCTATTATGTCGATTACCTCAGCAGAGACATATGTAGAGAGTGAAAACACATAATGTTATACCACACAGCAACACATCACAGTTTGACTAACACAGACAAACCCCATGACCAAGTCAGGTTTAAGGACCAACATTTTCACCTTTTTTTTTTTCTAAAAGAATGTACCATGAGATATAACAGTGTCTACACCAGGAAAAGGAGCAAGATTTATAGTCTTCTAATCAAATATCAAAGAATATTCTCTTCAAGGCTAATTAGCTTTTTTTTTAGTCCCACAGTCTCACAAACCAAGGTCCTGCGCTGTGCATCAAAAATAAAATAACATCCGAAGCTCTTAAAACAATAAAGGTAGGGGATAGAGGACAAGTTAATTTGTGTATGTTGCTGAGGTGCATGTGACAGCTCCACAGCCCCCTTTTTAGTAGCCTGTATAGAATGGTTACATTAACTGCCTTGATTTTGCAAGCACCACAACCAGCTACAACCCTGTAGAAATGAAAACAGAGGAGGGAAGCATCACATTTGACTGGATTAATTATTTTTGCTAGAATGATGATTAATGAGAGGATAATAAATCTGATGGCAGCCTGATCTAATCCATAGCTGAGCCCAGTTCATTACTGTTGAATGTTCCATCGCACATTTTCTTCCACCAGCAAAACATCGTGGCGCCTCATTGCTGATAATTTCCATATTGACCCTGAAATTAAAAATGAAAAGAAATTAATTGGATTTATTTATTTATATATTGTTTAAAGTTGTGGTCGGACATTTACATATACTCAGCTTGGGCATAAATTTCAAGACAATATTTTGTTTTTAATTCTTTTTTGAACTGTTCTTTTTCCAGGGTGGAATGACTATAACATAGTTTATTTAAAAAAAAAACTAAAAAAAAACATGCGTGTATATATTCCAAAGTATATATACAGGATCATATATATATGCATTCATTTAAATCTTTTATTCATTGGTGCAGACTGTTCTGATGCGTCTTTTAACTTGACAAGGCCAAGGCCTACTAACTTCTCATTATTGAACATGATTGACTAAAACTAGCAGTTTATCTTTGCCAGTGTAAAAACTATTTGTTTGGCAGCACTCATTGGGCTGACCGATACTTAGAACAATGGGAATGTCCAAGAAACTCTAAAGCGAAGATCGAAAAAGGAGAATTGTAGATTTAATCAAGTTGGTAAGGTCTCTTAGAACCAATTCGAAACACCTGTAGATTCCCAGATCATCAATTCAAACTATTATAAATAAGTATAAATTATTCAGACGTGTCACTACTTTGCCAGGATCTGGAAGAAGACCAAAATTTCACCCTCAGATGAGAGAGAGTGATGATCACTGTCTATAGTTGAAGGATGTTTTACACGCTATGGACTGAGAAAGACCAAGAAAGAAGACCCTGCTTTAAAATTGACACCTTCAGGCTTGATTGAAATTTGCAGTTACCCATGTGGACAAGCCAAATGGTTTGTTGGAAAAAAAGTGCTTTGCTCAGACAAGACAAAGATTGAGCGATGTGACAATGACAAGAGGTTTGGAGGAAGAGGCTTTGTGCAGTTGCAGTTGTGCAGTTGGTACAATGAGGAACATTGTACCAACTGCCAAGCATGGTGGTGGTAGCATAGTGCTCATGGGCTGTTTTGATGCAACTTGTGCTGGTACTTTGCACAAAGTAATTGGAATAATAAAAAAGAAGGACTGCCATATTCTTCAACTTCCCCTCAAATCAACAGCTAGATGGTTGAAACTTCAACACAATTGGGTGTTCCAACAGGACATGATCCAAAACACACATCAAAACTGGTTTTGGAATAGCTAAAGCTAACATTAAACTTCTGGAATGGCCTTCCCAAAGCCCTAACCTCAACCCTATTGAAGATTTTTGGACTATGCTTAAAAGATTCTGTGCTGTGAAAGCAGCCAATTTAAATGAACTCTACCAACTCTGCCAATAGGAGTGGGCAAATACTGAACTTGGATTATGCCAGAAGCTTGTTGATGGCTACCAAAAGTCTCTGGTTGTGGTGCAACTTGCTAAAGAACATTTAACCAAATACTACTGGAGGTTTATGTATATATTTTAGTCTGTATATATACACTTTTGAGAATGTGGATTAGAGAAAACCCAAAATAATTTCAAACTTGTGCACCCAATTCTTGTTTTTTAAGTCATTAAAGATGCGTGCTCTACAAACATTCCACCGTGGGAAATTAACAGTTGAAAGAAATGATCAAAATTACTACGATATTCATGCTGATTATGACTGCATGTAAACTTCTGACCACAAGTGTCTGCATGGTGCTTTTAGAGTATATGTTTCTATTACTGTAGTACTAAAACAGACCCACACTACAACATCTTTTTTTACTTCACTGGTCCTACATGAATCTGATTTTCTGTTGCTTTGTGTAATTATATAAGGAAACAGGAAACAGTGTTTTAGATCATGGTCAAATTCAATTACATTTCTTTGAGACAAAGGGGGTCTAACAAGATCCTGTGTTATTTTATTACTCTTCTTTCGTGCACAGACTTGTGCCAGTATGTCTATACCTAAACAATACATACATGCATTTTGCTTTTAAGTTAAAATGTCTCATGTACCTGTTCATAGGAGAACGGCCTTTGCGTCTGCGCTCCAGTGCCTCCCTGGGAAGATCGGTAGGATCCATACTGTTGGCTTTGACTCTGCTGATACTGAGAATATTGAGACGATCCTCCCTGGACTGGACCTGTAGGACAGGAATTCAATTAGGTGGATGTTTTCAGTTGTTTTATGTACATGTTTAAGTTTGCCTGAATGCACAAAAATGAGAGTCGCTCTCACCATATCCCTGGGGCTGTCCACTGTAGCCTTGTTGAGAAGAGTACTGCTGTTGGCTGAAGGCTTGCTGCTGGCCAGAGCTCTGTTGATACTGGGCCTGCTGTTGACTGTACTGAGAGTTACCTGGAGGTAGACATATCAGGTGCGCCTTACTATAGTTACTTATGTATTTATTTAAACAATAAAACATAGAAATGCATTTAAATTAAGAAATTATTATTACCTCCTTCATAGTAATGTTGTGAGGATTCATCAAATGATCTATCATACCCTTGTTCACCATATGAAGACTGTTGATATGAATACTCCCCATGACCTGCAGAAAACACGATTCAACACATGCAAAAACTCCTCTGCTAAGGCAAAATCCAAGGACAGACAAAAGAGAAGTTATTATTTGCAGGTTGCAGCTGAAACATTCATAATAAATGTGCATCAGCAAATTTACACACGAACAGCATTTTGCCAGCCTTTTCACTTCAACGTATTACACAAAGCATAAAAAAAAAACACCCCAGAGGAAGTTTGAGCTGTCTCTGTGACACGCTGCTATATCGCTCTCTGAAATCTGAAATTTCGGCACACCAAAGGGGACAGTATGGACACAGACACAGTGGCAGAAAATAGACCAATGTCAGAGGTTTCAATTAATGTTTTTCATTACTTTTGTCTCCCAAAGTGAAAAGTTGGGAGGAAGAGCTTCAGCAATAAATCTGGCTCAGGCCTGTAGGGCAGCGCTAAAGGGAAATGGAATGACCTACAATTGGGATTGTGTGTTTGAAAGCTGTGTGTATGAAGTTTATGGATGTGCATGATTACCATCAGGGTAATACTGCTGGTTTATGGGCTCGCTGGAGCTCTGAGTGTGTCCATACTGCTCTCCGTAGAACTCGTCTTGTCCCATGTACTGCTGTGCAGATCCTGCAAGACAGGTAAGACCACGATTGGTTAAACAACTGGTCGAACCAACTGGCCGCTGTGTTGGACACTAAGTGGCTGTGGCCAGGAGAACTACAAATAGCTTAAAATGAAAATAATTAATATTACAGTTGTAATGTTTACTGTACAAGTCACTGAAAAATGATTTTCAATAGATTAAATTGATAGTATTAAATAAAAAGAATATGAAGGAACGATTTTGTGAGCGACGTTTTTTACCCAAATTTTTGATATTGAAGTTAAAGTGAAACAATTACACTGGATGATTAAATGAAAAATGCATGGTGTGCAGCTTTTTTAAGGTAAAGTGTAGCATACAAGAAGGCCTGTTATTCAGGAAAACTATGATTTGTTTGGTGGCGGTGTGCAGAAACTCCAGATTCCACTTCTGTTTTTATCTGAACTGTATCTTAGAGACTCAAAAAAATACAAAATAACAAGAACTCTGAAAACGGCAACAAACAGTCAACATAGTCTAATCTCCTTTTCAATCTACAACAAACCCAAAAAGTCCATACAAAGATGGGCAGAATCACAGAATGCACTCATACCAAAGCAATCTAAAGCATACAGTTGTAGTCAGACGTTTATATTCACTCACCATGGGTAGATGTCATGGCAATTTCAGGGTTTTAATGATTTGTTTGAACTGTTCTTTTTCTAGAGTGGAATGATTGTACAACATACATCTTTAATTCAATCAATTTAGATTCACACAGGTTCATACAGGTTACAATATATACATACATCACACACTAATATTTGGTTTCAGTTTGGGTCTTCTTCCAGACCTTTGCAAAGTAGTGACACATCTGAATAACTTGTTCTTATACACAGTTGTTTAAACTGATGATCTTGGAATCTTCATGTGTTAAGAAGGACGCTATTGGACCTTCCCAACCTGTGTAAATCTACAATTCTCTCTCTTAGATTTTCACTTAGTTCATTGTTTTAATCAGAGTGTAACATGAAGTCAGTTAAACTTCTGGGATATTGATCTGGTTAGTTAAGAAGTTAGTGCTTAATCAGTTTCAGCTCTTCTGGTTTTAATTAAATTAACAACAAGTGCACTAAAGGGGCAACAATGAGACAACCTCTAAACCAGGAATGGTTTTACAGGTGAAGGTGAACTATTCTGAGTTGCTGCAATGCAATTTCGGCAAAATGGACTAGCCTGTTTCTGAATTTTTTTTACTGTGATTTTTGGGGCGTCTTTGAATCCAGCCACCGTATGTTGATAATTTTCGTTTCCATCAATCAATGTGGCATCCTTTCATTCCTAACACATTACCCAGTCCACATCAATATAGGTATCCACCATGATTTTTTATTCCCAATTGCAATCTGATATGTTTTCAAAGTGTTCTCATAATTCTTTTGAGCAGTGTATGTTTATATTTGAGGCTGTATGCATACTTTTGACGCCATGTGGAATAGATAAAATCCAAAATAAATTCAAAATTGTGCATCCAATTCTTGTTTTATAAAATCATCAAAGATGTATGCTGTACAATCATTTCACTGTGGAAAATGAACAGTTCAGAGAAATCATTCAAAGACCCAGATTATCATGACCTTCGTGTCCATGATGAGTGCATGTAAGCTTGTCTTTTACACTTCCAGATATGACCAATTAGCTATAGATAATCAAAATATCCCTTGCAATAGCTACACAACCAAAGGCTGGTGGGCAATTCACACAGCTTAACCATGGACACAATATTCACGCAACACACATCTATCTGGAAGCACTTCACACAATAATGCAATAGGGTACTAGCGCTGATGGCCTGTTGCACTGGAATTAGTATCCCATCCTTTTTCTAAATCTAAGTTACTACATGCCTTCAAAGCCTGCACCCTTGAAAGACATAAAGGGACAGAGAGGAGCTATTATTAGGCACACACTGACACTGCAAGTTAAGTGATTTACAGAGATAAGAACCTAATGTGACACAAGTGATACATCTCCAGGCTACTTCTTAAAGTTACAGGAAGGCAACTAGAGCCTACACATTTCCAGATGTCTAATATCACTTTATTTTATAATCTTGGAACATCATACTACCAATACTTATCAGGGGCTTTTGCAGCAACTATGGATTTCATAACCATCTCAAAACTTAGATACAGGCAACCAATGCCACGCTTGGAAAACCTGGAAAACTATTCACCAGACAGTCAGGTGTTCACACACACCCACACACACACACGCACAAGTGTACATAAGTACATAAATCAGTCCAAATAAACTCACTGAAACAACAGCCATTCCAAAGCAGCGTAAAGAAATCTTACCACCTACCTTGCTGGGAAGAGCGGTAGGATCCCATGGGCCTCTGAGACATCATGCTGTTTCCTTGACTGCCCTGAGCCATCATGCCCATGGCCTGTTGTCCCTGATAGTGTTGCCCCCCAGCTTGGGCTGAGGAGTAGTGTGGTGTGGCAGACTGTTGGTGCATCATGGAGACTGTGGAGGAGGTGGGATTATTTGGGGGGAGGGGGAGATCTTGTACATTAATATATAGAGATAAACTTCATCTATAATGCTGATGCATTCTGCTTACGCTCCAGACTGCACAGCCTTCTGGAGCATAAGCAGAACTCCCAGATCTGAGCCTGACAGACATGTGTATAGTTACACAAACAAACAAATGTAGAAGGAGGTCCAAGGCAATCAGGACACAGGGGGAAAGTCAAAAGGGATCCATAGCATAGAGCAGTCAGGGGTCTTTAAAAAAACATCTTTAAAGAAATGCTTTCAAGATGCTGCTTTAAATGTAAACAAAGCCAGCGAAGTCAGCGCATTAACAGAGGTACGATAAATACACACGGACATCCAGGGAAAGAAGGGTTGCATTTCAGAAATTAGGAGAAGTTAAACCTGAAGCAAAGGGAAGAAGGAAGGAGGCAGGACACCTCATTGATGAACTGAATGTGTTTCGTATTTGTCTGTTAAACAGGAGGAAAGTTTAAGATTTGCATGCAAGCATATTTTTTTATGCAAGCTCGAAGGGGCACCTCTTCAGAGGTCATCATCCAACTGTTTTACTGATTTACCATGTACAGTATTTCACCCTGAAAACTTGAAAAGATTATGGTCATCATTCCCATCCTCTAAATGCCAAATCTTGAAAAATACACATAAACAAGTAAAAAACAAGTATGGCATCTTGTATCTTGAGAGATGGTAACTCCTGATTATCAGATCATGATGGTTTAGAGACCAATTCCTGATGACTGGGCTTTACGATACCTGGCTCACCTTGGTTGGAATGCATGTTGAGGTTGCTGCGGGAGGAGGAAGAAGAGGATGAGGATGTGGAGGAAGAAGAGGAGGAAGAGCCATAACCAGGCCCAGGGCCCTGGATCATGCTGCCCTGGGAGGAGGGCGCAGCGTGGCTGTACCCAGGGACCGAGCTGCCATAGCTGCTTGCTGGCAGGCTGAGGGAGGTGGAGGGAACAGCCGACTGCACCTGACCAGACTGCTGCTGCATGGGGGCATGGCTGGGGCCTGACAACACACACGCACAGTCAGAGCAGCCAGCACACATTCCCATGTGGTGCCATATCATATTAACCATGGCCCCACATTCAGTTCATCTTTACAGGAAACATGCATGGTTGAACACAGCTAGAGTAACGAATGTTAAGGATGTGTGTATATTTTTTTCACAAGAAGATCGAATATAGTAACATAACTGTGAAACAATCTGAACTTAAAACCACAGATACTTGTAGGCAATGAAGCAATAAAGAAATGCGGGCAGTGTAGCAGACAAGACATGGTACTGTGTCTGCAGACAAACATGCAACTAAGTCAGACAAGCAAGCAAGACACTGGACAGGCAACAAAATCGGGAGGCACCTTTGCACACCAGATCTTTGGTCTGAAATAAGCGATTCAGGGCTTATCTGTAAAATGCAGTTATGCAATTAACTCTCACCATTGCTCATTTGGCTCTGCATCATTGATGTCGGGGGCAGTGCTGGTCCCATGTTGTCATTGAGGTTGCTTTGAGCATGTCCCCCACTCTGGCCCATTCCTCCAGGACCCAAAGACATATTGGAAGTGGGAGGCTAAAGGTGTGCAGACATAATATTTAAGTATTGGCAGTCATAAATAAATACTGATGTGCAGTTCATTTTATTTCCACACTGTATTTATATGCAGCTATTTTCTGTTTTCCATTAATGTTCTATTTTCCCAGTGGACACAGTGTATACTTATATTTGATAGTTGCTATTACTGAAGTCACAAATCAGACTTACCGCAGGTAGTAATGACTGCATGTTCTGATTTGAATCAGCTATTGTGGCCAAGTAAACAAGATTTCTGTGCAGGATCTGCTGATACCTGGCAAAAACAGAAGAAGAAGAAAAAAAACAGTCTTAATTGTGCTATACTTTGATATTTGGCAGGTACTGGTGAGGGAGAAATGAAAAAACACTTACTGTGTGCATTCAGCTGTCTTGCCTTTGCTTTGGTAATCCATTATGCACTGTATTAAATGATGATTTTCATCCAGCATCTTTGGAAAATAATAAAACAACTTAATTCCACTATATCTGAAGTCCTATGAGTGTATAATAAAATATGAACTAACAGATACTCTATTAAAACATTGCTGTGCTGGATTCTCAGAACTTTATCCAACCCTTGAATATTTTATCTGGGTCACCCTTTTCTTTTTTATATAACAGAGCCAAAAGAAGAACCCATTTTTCACTGTCTTTATTTAGGACGCCGTTTGAAAGTCTGGCTTTCAAGGTTAGGCTTTACGTTTCTGCTGTCGCGCTAAACGGTTCAATCAAGGATAAAAGCGGCGCCTTAGGACATATACTGTAGCACCTGCCTTTGCCTGCAACCTATAGCCTAATTAATTAAACACCAGGGCAGAGCTGTTGCTTTGAGAATTCTTGTTAACAATCTTGCGACGAAATATAAAGCTGGTTTCCAGTGTCTCACACTAAGATATTCCCATTCGTCTCAAAATATCTGCGAGGATGGCAGACGGCATCACCAAGAAAGCAGAGATCCAGCCGGTGTTAAGCCGAGCGCTCGTATACACCGCGATGGCTTTGTTTGGTTCGCACCTTCAATTGACTGTAACGTTACAATACCAGTTGCCATCTCTTTGATATTTACCACTGTCTACTTTCTCTGCACTGGA
>VOQK01024388.1:2428-18825 GCA_015052645.1 Benitochromis conjunctus | reverse complement strand
ATGGTCCCGTGCTCACCTGCCGATATACTCTACATTACTTTTTTTTCTAGTACAGTGTGTGTGTCACTCTGACAGTGAGAGAGTATCAAGAACCGCGTCTATGAATATCCACTATAAAACATGCATTATAAGACTGCTTCATTAACACTCCCAGCCTCACACTAATTTGCCACACCTGTTCTCAGCAACTTTTATCGTTTTATTGTCTATGTAGGTTTTTTGTTACTATCATAAAATTAAAATGATAAGTGTTTTTATAAGTTGTTATAATGGTATAAATGTTAAAAATGGGTCATCAGCCATTGGGTAAGTGGTTGCTACATAACGTGGCAACATTATAGTATGTGATATAGATAAGACTCATGAATTTCACTTTGTTGATTTTAAAACGTTTTTGTTTCTGTAATGACCTCAATAATGGCCTCAATAACTGACTTCTCTTCAAGAAGTGATTGGTTTCCCCCAAAAAACTGCCCAAACAGCAACAGCAGCACTGTTTTTTCCCAATGGGAGTTTGGGAGTTAATGAGTTTTAGTGGTAAATTACATTGTCTCTGCACCAAATGCACTTCTGGTCTTCCTATAAACGTCTGAAGTAGGACAACATGAGTTTCATTGTTCTTACTAAAGCAAAACAAACATTTGGCACAAAGACAAAGGCATCCTCAGAACCCTGTAGCAATGTTTCAGTAAATGCAATGAAGTGCAAAGTGCAAGGACAAACTAGAGAACAATCATGGTTTAATCAGGGTTAAGGAGAAACTAGAACTTTCTCATTACCCTGTTTTCTAGCTAATATTTGAAGCAATGTGGAAGATTTCACATTGACCAGTTATCATTATCATCAGGCCGCTGATGTAAAATAAGCTGCTTGCTGTAAGAGCATTGTCTGTAGTGTGAAGATGCTACCAGTCAACTCACTTCAAGCTTCAAAACCTCATAAACCTCAAGCAAGTCTGGGGGCGCTGAAAGATAAAGTCTCACAGATTGAGCCTCTATTTAGGTAGCTTCTCTGAAAAAATACCAAGGCAGTGCTGGGAGCAGCATTAGATAAAGGCATTGTTGGTTACTGGTTTTTATCCACAAAATCTTGTGTGCACATCTGACCCGTTATGTACCTGATTTCTTCTCAAAAAGTGTCTGTTAAGCTGCAAATGCACAAAAAAAAAACTGAATTTATCTTTGGCACAAGCTTTTCTCTAAAACAATTAAAAGAAACACAGTTGAAACTGAATTTCAAGGTGATCGAACCCACAAGGTCCCACTGATGAGAGTAAAGAAGGCAGCACTAAGTGTGCAGTTCAAAATGGCTGCTCCTTAACAAATTTGTGTTGCATTTATTTCACATAAAAGACACAAATGAAGACGCATGACAGGTGTGGAAGGCAAACGAAAGAAAACTTTAGTGAAACATTAATGCAAGGCGCGAGTAGGAGAGGAAATTAAGGACAAACCATAAAAGAAAAAAAAAGGGAAAAAACTAAGAAAACAGAGGTGTGTGTGGGTAGATGCTACTCAACACAAAGAAATAAATAAAACAAAAAGCAACCTCTAACAGAAGTGTAGGAGCAATGCCCGACTGGTCCAATTAATTAAAATAAATCAATCCCAGGCCCAATGAATCTGACATTATTAGCCGTGCTCTGCTTTGTGCAGGAGCCCAGGGCTGTGGTCCTGTCAGAGCTGGCAGCAGGAGGAGGACAGAAGGGGAGGAGACATTTGAGGAAAGCAAACATCTACATTATGAAGCAGGATTTGAGCTTATCCAGGTAACTTCAGGGTTAGTCTTGGGTTTTCCTTATTACAGAGGCAGTTTGTAACTCGGGTATATCGCCACGGCAGCTTTTACTCAAGATTCGACATCAATAGAAATCAAATCGCAATTACTGATCAATCTGGAAAATAGGACCATTCATTCCCAGAAGATGATGGTCTTCTGGGATCTTCCCAGAAGATCTCTTGAATCTCGGTGCACAGACAGTAAGAGGATCTAAAAAGGTTTTTAATGGCATCCAAAGTCTTTGTTTTACCCTGATGAGATATAGTTTTTCTCCAATGTTTTCCTGCTGGCTGCAAATCATTTTACAATAATTTATATTTAAATTTGCAGACTAGGCCTGTATTGGAATTCTGTTGTTATATCTATTCTTTGCTTGCTCTCAGTGTGACTCCACAACTGTAGCGGTGGCAAGAGAAAGCTCGTTTGTTCAGTGCCCTTCGTGACACAAATCCCTCATAGAGGTGTGTCACGAAGGGCATCTGGTGTAAAAAGTCTGCCAAATCAAACATGTGGAGCTAATTGTTGTGCTAACACCTTATGACAAGGGAGTAGCCGAAAGCAGGGTTTTTTTTTTGCTTGCTTTCAGACCATTAAACGCTGCTGATGCCACAATCCATGTGTCTAATCCATGAGATTCTCCTATGTCTTAATGATATAGTTATAATACTGGTAAGAGGTTTTACTTGCACAGTCGCACCATTTTCTACTGCAAATCTTTTTGGCCAAAATACTTGAGTGCACACACAATTCATACATACACACACACACATTGTGGAGTCAAAGGCACTAATCAGGAAAACAAAGCAAGTGAATCTAATTGTAGTGTCAGACAACCGCAAAGAAAACAGGAGGAAGTTTTGTTTGTTTTAAAGTAAATGCAACAAAGAATATAGTGACAGAGAAACACTAAGAAAGGACGAGGTCACTAAAAGACTAACTAAACCATTACTGCAGTATATTTAGTTGCAAGCAACAAAAGTATGTTTTTTGTCACTATCAAAGTGTAAAATAAATTTCAAGAAGATGATACTGAAATCAGTATAAGATATAAATAGATCCTCCGGGAGTATGGGGTGTCTGGCCCATTGCTACGGGCCATTCGATCCTTATACAACCGTTGTAAGCGTTTGGTCCGCATAAGTGGCAATAAGTCGGGCTCGTTCCTGGTGGGTGATGGGGCTGCCCTTTGTCACCAATTTTGTTCATAACTTTTATGGACAGAATTTCTAGGCATAGCCAAGTGGCAGAAGGCTTTCACTTTGTGGTCTCAGAATCTCATCTCTGCTTTTTGCGGACAATGTGGTTCTGTTGGCTTCATCGGGTGATGGCCTCCAGCTCGCTTTGGAACGGTTCGCAGCTGAGTGTGAAGCGGTGGGAATGAGAATCAGCACCTCCAAATCCGAGGCCGTCCCTACCCTCACCTATGGTCACGAGCTGTGGGTAGTGACAGTCAGAACGAGATCGCGGATACGAGCGGCAGAAATGGGCTTCCTCCAAAGGGTGGCTGGCCACTCCCTTAGAGATGGGGTGAGAAGTTTGGTCATCCGGGAGGGGCTCAGAGTAGAGCCGCTGCTCCTTCACATCAAAAAGAGCCAGTTGAGGTGGTTCAGGCATCTGACAAGGATGCCTCCTGGGCGCCTCCTGGGTGAGATCTTCCAGGCATGTCCCACCGGGAGGAGGCCTCGGGGCACCCAGGACAAGCTGGAGGAGGTGGCTGGGGAGAGGGAGGTCTGGGCTTCTCTGCTTGGGGTGTTGCCCCGTGACCCGGCCCTGGATAAGAGGAAGAGGATTGATGGATGGACGGATGGATATAAATAGAATTCATTAAAATCAGTGGTCAAGTTGACAAAGAAAACTAGTTAGTATGCAATATCTATGGAGCAACTTCATTACTTTGGGCACATTTATGACCTTCTGATAAATGAATGCCCAGTGTTTGTCATCTTATGGATCCATTTCAGGTCTCTGTGGAGTGATATGTCTGTCTCCGTTGTTCCAGTGTGTTCACTAAACATCCTTAACTGCTTCTGCCTGCTGTTTAGTGCAGAGCAAGTAGGTTTTTAGACATTTTTCTCTGAAGACAGTGCTGTGAAACAAGCATCAACCACATGACACGGCATCAAAGTTTAAAGCTGAGCTACAAGAAACCTCATTAAATGACTGCATCAGTAAATTGATTTCATCAACTAATTATCGGTTCATGACCCGAGTGAAAGCTGTGGTGACCGTAAAGTATGCTATAGCTGTCTAACTAATGGACGCTTCTTTTTCCTGCATGTGCATGAATCAGAGCGTCATCTCATTCACTTGGTTTTTCCTCCCGCTTCATTAACCTGGGAGCTTAACAACACAGACAAATTTTGCCTGTAATTTCTCAAACTAATTCACTTCTAACTGAGAGGTTTGTGCTAATGAGACCTGAAAATGTGAGGCTTTAAACAAGAAATTACGAGCTTCTAGCTTAAGTGTGCAGGAATAAAAGTGAATTGTCTGTGCCGTTATTAAATCAGACAGACAACAAGGATGATTTCACATGAAGTGTCATTTTTATTATTTTAGATTTCTAACCTAAGGTGTGTTTTAGCACTCAACTTTAAACTTACTGTCAGTACAGCACAGGCCACCGAGGACTGAAAATGAAACAGCAGCTATAAGTTACTCATCTGATGCTAATGCAATTATGAGAGTGCATCGTAAGATGAGCCATCTTGCAGCAATATGCAAGAGGGCTTGTCTTGTGTCGTGATGCTTAATATAATGGCTGAGCCTTTAATTTAACTCTGATAGTTTGTGCATTATGGATTAATGTGTCTTGTCTCATATTTTTAGTCACAGTAGCACAGTGAATTTATTGTACCAAGCAATAAATTATATTCTTATGCAAAGGTTGGCTGAATAACAAAAAAACATGTTGTTTTTTCAAAAGCTCTGTGGTATAGCACAGATATACGGTTACTTTTGTCAATTACTCTTTTGTTTTTTTTGTTTTTTTACGTACAATGGTTAATCAGTCAGTGGTGAAAATAGTCAATTATTAACTATTGTTCCAGCCTTGGAGAGAATAAGTGTGTTTTTTGTACTTGTCATGATATTTCCAGCCAGTAAGGTAACATCAGACGTGGCTTGTCTGATTCCTGGGGAGGCTGGGACCCATCCCAGCTGTTATAGTGTAAGAGTTAGGATATATCCAGTCTATCACAGGGCTAAGAAAGACTCATTTACAATTAGATTTACACCAGTTAACCGGATAAGCATGTCTTTGGACTGTGGGTAGAAGCCAGAGTACCTAGAAAGCAGCCACACAGACTCCACACAGAACAGCCAGCCCGTGGGCTTGAACCCGGGACCTTCTTGCTGTGAGGTGACACGCCTAACCGCAGCACCACTGTGCTTGTCCAGTGAATCATATATCAAAAATGATTTTGATACTACAGTAGTTTTAATAAGCCTAGTACTGAAATGTAAAATTTTAAATCCAGCTGTATGATTTAAAAAACATTGATCGTAAGTTCGGTTCTGAAAAATGATCCCAAAGCAAGGTGCGCTGTTTCTTCCTCAAAACTAGGACATGCAAATGCTCAATATCCTTTCATGTTCACAGAGATAGTAAATTCAAAGGCTGCGTTCTTGTTACAACCAGCCATTAATAAACCTTCCAAATGTTAAAGATCATGTGGTAGGCGTCAGGAGGTGAATCGGTTAATGACTGCTTTCACTTTGGAAAGCAGTCATTTTGGCTTTAGCCTTTCCCGTGGTCAGAGACGTCAGTGTTAGAAGTGTCAAGCCCAGTTTCAGCCTACGATGATACTATTTTGGCTAATCGACAATTAAAAAGCTGAAGAAATTTAATTTACTGTCACAAATGACAAACACCATCCTATCATTTGCGATTTTTGCGTTTTCCTGCTTGAAAGCTCTTTTTTTCCCTTCGTCAGGTGACTCATCGGTGAATTAGTAAATCCTTTCAGCTTTGGCCATGTCACAATCTCACAGCCTGCAAGCTCAAGGAAGTGAAATACAAAGTCTCCAAATTTGTCTAACCCCCTGAGAAGTTTGGGGAAGGTGAAGTGACAGCGTGGGAAGACAGAAAGATTGTCTGCTTGGCAAGCTGCTCCGTCTGGAAGGCAACATCATTCCCACACTTTGAAAACGAGCAAATAAGGGAGAAAATGAGTGAGAGGAGCTAAATGAGGCAAACTAAAAGGTGGCAGGAAATCACCCTGAGACATAAGTAGCCAAACACAACCCGTCACCCCAGTGGGTGTGAATAAACTTACACCCACTTGCCAACACACTTGCTGTAACACAGGTTGAGGACACACTATCTCCACTTTGGAAACAATTTGTCCTTGTCTCTTTTTTTTTTTTCCTTATGAAGAAAAAACGAATATGGCTTTTATTGTCTTTAGGGGAACTTTTTTCTCCATTTTCTATTTAATTCCACAGGCAGAAATCATTTGGGATTCACTCTCATTATTCCACAACAATGGAGCCTTATTTGTTTTTCAGCTACAGTTCTTCTTGTTATTCATTTCTCATCCACCCTGGAGTGAATGTGATGTGAAGTCTGATGCTTAATTTCTCCCCATTGTGACAAAGAGAACAGGATGGGCTATCTTTGTTCTTATAAAATAATTGAATCAATATCAAATGTGGCATCATTATTGCAGAAAAATGCTCTCTAACATTAGCTACTACAGTACTTCAAAAGAATTAGTAATATTTAAGAATTTGAATGCAATATGCAGTTTTTATTTATTTATAACTTGAAGGAAGTGTTTTTTAACAACATGCAGATTGATTTATCACAGAAAAACAGTCCGAACTAAATCCGAACCCATGCAAGCAGCTATGAATGTTTTGTTTATTATATAACTGCTGATAAAAAATATTTTTGTGAAAGTTACTTAAAAACTGAGATTTAAGACCAGGTCAAATATGACAGGAGCTGGAGTTGAACCTGCACCTTTGGATGCAAAGACAAATAGGTTACTGGTTAAATGACAAGGCAAGTTTATCTTAAACGTCTTGGTGTTCATGTCTGTAATGCCACAGAGTGTGACATGCTAAGTTTCCAAGATGGGCGGAAGATGTCTAGGTTGATCCACACGCTTCATAACAAAGTTTTACTGTCTTACTGTAAAGACTTACCTGTCCGGATGGCTTTGATATACGATGAAAAGCCCTCAGTTACTCATGAAAATAGACATACGTGAAGAGCTCAGAAAAGTTAGCAGCAAAGAGACAGCATGATGTACAGTTTGAGCTGCTCGTTAAGGGATTCATTAGCATTAGAGCTAAATTAATGTGAGTATTTAATCGACCAGGCAGTGGATCCAAAGCAGAAAGTAAATGAACCCATTGTTAAGCTGCACTGAATGTAAATCAGAATATTCCTGAAAAAAAGAAAATAATGAATGCAAATAAGATCAACTCTAATGGAGGTTATGGAATAATATCCTCAGTCCAAAGAGGGGGGGGGACTCTAAAACATCTCCGAGCATGGACAGGATGCTTTTAAAGGGAAGGTCAAGTATGTATAAAGACTACTGTTTAACCTCATATGCATTTTAACTCTGATGTAGCCTTCAACATTTATGAGTGTTCAGCATGCTGCCAGTTGTGCCGGAGTACAAGGTTGCTTACTGAGTTTTTATCAGATTCCCATCTTGTCAGGCTTGCACCTGAAAGGATGGAGATTCTGTAATATTTTTGACCAAATGTAAAACTGTCAGTCTCTGGTCACAATGGAAAGACATCAAAAAAGTGACATTTAGATCTGATTAATTTTGGTTAAACACTAATATCCAGTTTAAAGAAGAGTCTGAATTTCCAGCTTATACAGCCACAGTAAAATCTCTCTGTCCTTCCAATTGCAAGTCCGGGTTAGTGTTGTCTGGTCAATTTGACTGTGGACCACCTTCCACACAAATCCCGCTGGAGCAATGCACTACAGTAGGATTCTGCTCCTCGTCACCATGTCTGGTTAGTTGATTAGCAGCTGTTTGTCTGTCCGGGACATGAAATCTCACAGGATCTTAGCTGTTTCTCCTCAACATCTTCTCTCTATATGTGGCACAATTGCTTCTATTCACTGTCCCAGGCAGTTTAACACTGTACACCGTCCCAGCTTGCATCTTACATCCTGCTGCTATGCACTGGATTACATCAGGAGCACCTCTGCACATCCTGCCACTTAGTCCTGTCAGCTGTGACTCCTGCCTCGATGGATCTGGTGCCTACAGCTCTTGTTAGCTCTTGTGCTGCCATGATCTGAGCCTCTGTGCTCTCCTGTTGGACAGACTTTTCAAGCCATCGGTAGAATTTCTTGATTTCAGCCACTTCTTCTGTCTCTTATCGAAGGGTATGCTCATCCACAATATTTCCTACTTCTCTTACTCATCACATTTTGTCAGCTGCCTGAGGCAGTGCTGTAACAGATCCTGTGGAGGCATCTTTCCCATGTATTCACAGAAGCCCCTTGTTTCACCCTGGAATTTTGACTGTAACTCTCTAATCCTCACACTCCCTCTTCCCATTGCTCGCAGAGCTTTGGAGCCCTCCATGCATTGTGCATATATATATATACACACACATCTTGGATGGCATGAAGCAGAGAAGTGTATGGCACTTGAAAAAGAGGCTAACCAAAATCTAGCTACATTTTAGATACATGGCTCAACTAAAAATGCTAAGCACAAGCGTGTAAGCATGAGCTCGGTGTATGGGAAAAGGAAAGTTTACATTCTGCTTGATCAGCAGATGTTAGATGGATTTTGCTGTAGGAATAATGAGCACTGACTTAGTTCTATTAGCATCTCTGTGTTTTACCATTTAATTGCGAGTATGGACTGAGTGCATTGCATGATAGTTAGCCTGTTATGCAATGCACTTGGTGAAGTACCAATTAGAACTGACCACTTTTGCTGACTCATGTCAGCCTGAGCAGCTTCACCTTGATCCCACTGATCAAAGCTTATGGAAAACCTCAGCGTAGCATTTACTAATTGTGAAAGTATTGTTAAATGGATATACAAAAAATGGTTGGCATTTAGTGGTTTTGGTGGAGTTTAGTGGCTATTACCACCAACGTCATTCGTATGTGACACAAACACAACACAACAGTGGAGGGCGTTGAGTTGGTATACCTGCCACTCAGTGTGTGACTTTTGACAAACTCCAGGACGACAGTGTTGTTTTTGTGTAGCCATTTCCCTCGTTGCCGGGTTTCAAAATGGTGGTTTAGATTTTGGTGAAGGAGCCGCCCTCATGACGCATTGAGCGGTTAGCCAATTGGTGGCATGCAGTCTGTTCGTGTCATATTTTTGGATTGACTCAGATGGCTTGTATCCCCAGCTGAGTAGCTACTCAGAAAGTAGATACAAGTGGAAAAGGGTTATTGTACATGCCCCAATTAATTTCAGATTTGCCTCATTTTGCTCTGTAACAACATTTGACTGCAGGACTTGAAATCCTGCCATGTGGAATTCATGTTTTTCTTCTTGGGTATTTCAGCACAATGCTGTACTGGTCACCACTGCTCACAGCAAGAAGTCGAGGGCCTTTCTTTGTCCCAGGTCTCGCTGTGCCTCTGAGGGTTTCTCCCACAGCACACAGACATTATATGTTAGGTTAATTGATGATTCTTAATAGGTGTGAATGAGTGTAAATGGTTGTCTGTCTTTATGTGTTAGCACTTTGAAGGATTGGTGATGTGTCTCAGCTGTGCCCTGTCTCGCACCCAGTGACAGCTGGGATGAGCTCCTGGAAGGATGGACAGATGGAAGGATGGATAGATGGATTCCTTATGGTAATAAACTTACAAAGAAGGGAAAGAAAGAGCAGAGCAGGTTAGTGATACACCACGATTATGCAGTGCTGACCACGGTAATGATTGAATCTCTTGAAGAACATCTGGCTATCATAAGGCTGAAACTCATGATTTACATATTTGTCCAGTTAAGAGAGTCCAATGAATTCAAAAGAAGACTTCAGAGGGGTTAAAGACAAAAACAGGAATGTCAATTGGAGGCTTGAGAAGTGCTCCACCCTGTAAAATCTGTGGTTTGATTCTTCAGAAGAAGAACACAGATTCTGCCACATTCTCATATTTAAATTTTTTAAATTATTTCTTTCACAACAAGATTTTGTATTTGCTGTGGTTGTGTTGCAGCAAAGACTGAGGCCATATAAATAAGGTCAAGTGAAAGGCATTTTTCTAAAACTTAAAGGGGTCACAGGAAGACCTCATTCCTTGAGACAAATCCCTAAGAGTGGCTGGATAATAAAAGCAGTAATGTTTTAGTGAAATCAGATGTTCTATTCACAGTTATCAGTCTTTGGAATCTGCTCTCCATGACAGTTTTAATAATGTCCTCCTGTTGTTTGTTCAACCATCCTCAATCCCACATATCACATTAAAACTGAATTTACTGTCATTTATTGTGTCTTCACCAGTAAGAGGTCACTGTCTGAGGTCACAAAAACATCAGCTGGAGCCAGTTTGGCAGGCTTTTGAAATGAGAGCTTTGCATGCATCTTGTGCATTTTTGGGACAAAAAACTGACAAATTATCATCAGAGTCCCCACCTATTTATTTAATAATGGCTGTTTTACACCAGAGCCTAATGCAATATCCTGAAACACAAGTTATGAATAGAAATGAGCTACTTACAGATTTCCTCTGGAAAGTCATTTCCATTGAACTCACTGTGCCATTGCTGAGAATAATAATAATAATAATAAGCTGAGAAAAGACATTAACAATCTCTCGTTATGGTAATGTTTTCATTTAAAGTGAAAAACTGTTGCTGAGGTGCAACAAGCTCCATCTGTCTATGAGTTAATCAGTTCATTAGGAACCTGGCTTCTAATACTTATATAGTGAACTAGACTAACTGTCTGCATTAGTCTACTGCATGTATATCTACACAGACAGAAAACTCTTTGATTTCAGGTTGAAAGAGGCAACACTTTGGTTTACTGGTTAGCACCGTGGTGCATTGGGTGTGGATATAAGCATAAATGCTTGTCTGTCTCTTTGTGTTCGTCCAATGATGGACTGGTGACCCAGCTTATTCCAGCTAGGCTCCAGCCTCCCGAGACCCTGAACTGGACAAGCAGATGTGTGGATATGTTGCAAGTCTGTATAATTCCACCTAAGCACTGCTATGATTGGAACGAGGCATAAAAGGAATAAAAGAGATGCAATCACATAATGAGATTGGTTGAAATAGGAAGCAGGCTGACAGAAAACAATTACCAAGCTTTGGAGATGAGGTGCTTTAATATTATGACTGCTGTGAGATTGTCACTTAGTGCGCTGAACTATTTATGTTCTTGACTAGCACTCCCTTGTAACGTGTCTCTTCTGTTCTGATCAAGATTTAAAGTAAAAAATCTAAAGTAAAAAATAAATCTAGTTTAGTTAACTGTAAATAAATAAAAACTAGACTTTTAAAAAGCCCTGCGACAGACTGGCAACCTGTCCAGGGTGTACCCCGCCTCTCGCCCTAAGATAGCTGGGACCCTGAAAAGGATAAGTGGAAGTGAATGGATGGATGGATGGATGGATGTTTTTAATTTTAGTTTAGTGCTGTAGATGCAATATCAATTCTTAAATGTTTCCCCTGACAAATACCCTCCATATTATAATGGTTAATAAAAGAGAGGAGGAGATAGCTCAGTAGGTAGAGTAGAGTGCACGCCCCATGATCGGAAGGTCGGGGGTTCAAATCCACTGAACGGCTACCCTCAGGTACCCCTGAGCAAGGTACCGTCTCTACACGCTGCTCCCCGGGCGCTGAATTGATGGCAGCCCACTGCTTCACTGAGTGAATGGGTTAAATGCAGAGAAATAATTTCCTACGGGACTAATTCCCTACAGGATTAATAAAGTATAAGAAAAGAAAAAAGAAAAAGCACAGCACAAAAAGTAATGCACACTAAATCCAAGCTAAATATTTTGGAATATTTAGCTTGGAATATTTGGAATAAAGTCACACTTGAAAATCCCCACTGTTATCTCACTGACCTCAAAATGAAATGCAAATATGGCTTATTTAAAAATACAAAACAATAATAACTCGGGTTCTGAAACAGGCTGGAACATTTTGCACCGGAGCTGCAGCAAATGGGTCACTTCCCCAGGATTCACTTAAGCAAACACTATCCTGCCTGGAGCAGCAGTGGATTTACTTATAGGTACACATGTCCTCACCTGAGTTTCCCCAAACACCATCATCACACCATCTGTGAATGTTAAATTAAGCTAACCTTTATCTTGTATGCATTAGCACTGCTGGTGCAGAGACTCGGTCAAATGAAGCCGTAGTCCTAGAGTGAAGGGAATCCCTACTTGAACACATTACATGTAGCTTAGCAGCGACTTCCTGTGAGGAGGAGACACCGCTATCATGCAGCAGTAAAGTTCTGCACTGTGTTATCAGTGTCATTTTATGTAGTGATTAGAAGTGCTAACCAGCCTATTCTTCTGCATGTAAGATTCTTTGTCAATATGCGAGGCTAGATTGCAAAGTAGCATGGATGGTTTGAGTAACATTATGACTTTTGAAACGAATCAATAAGGACAGAACCTCGTCGGCTCAGTGGTCCGGACTCATAAGCCATGTTCTGGTCGGTGTGTACATTAGATTTTACACTCAAATTATGCATAAACACAAAGCTAAAACAATGAACAAGTACAGAAAAAAAGGATTGCAATTAATAACTCATAATTTCATGGGTTGAAACAGATGATAAAAGGCCTGTTACACAAGAACAAGAACATAGATTTGCACAAAGTTCGTTCTTGCTAACTGTGATCAGTTTTTGGGTCAAGCGTCTCAAATGTCTTCATGTGGACGGGAGATGTTTACTTAGTTTTTAAACTTCTGTCTTCCTTCAACAACACAAACGTCCTGAGAAGCACGCAGTCAGAAACTGAATACTGTTTCAGAAATCCAAACAACATCTGTGTCCATCTCCCTAAACATAACATGGCACAACAGGAAATGCAATATAGACGTGTTTATTTAAAATGTTTTCACCTGTTTATTTCTTTTTTTATATAAAAAATGATATGTCAGAAATGTTTACAGCTGCTCAGGTGGAGCACAGCTGTTGTGTTTTGTTGCTGCAGGGCAACACAAAGCAAGCAAGCCAGCTACAAAAGAGTTAGACGTTGAATGTCGACTTTGACCAGTTTCACCAGGCTTTTATTGTGTTGTGTCGCACTGTTGCATTCAATTTATCTGCTGGATAAATACTTTGCTCATCTATTATTTCACACAAGGGTAATGGCTCTTCATCATGAGTTCAAATCAGTGTTTTTTTGCCATACAGATGTTTGTAGGGTGGTAAAATATAATGGGGAAAAAACAACAGATGTGCACTGACAGTCTGATCTAAACTTCATCTTCTACTGAAGCGCGATGTTCTTCTATAGCTTTAGTTTAGCAGTAAATACACACAGGACACAATGTCATTAAAAAATGCAAAATCAAGTAGATGAAGAGAAATACAATGAAACATCATTCCATCTCCAATAAACACGGGCCTTCTGCTCAACTGTCTGATTTGCATTAAAACTTTATAGAGAAAATACTGGAAAAAGTTGATGATTCGTGAGCCCAGTCTTTAAAATGAAACAACATGCACCTGCAAAAAGTTATTTTTTGAGTTATAAGCTCAATAAAATGTATAATCTTAATTTTTGTGACTAAGAATTTCACGTTTAAGTTTTCTATTCAATTCAATTTTATTTATACAGCAGCAAATCACAACAACAATTGTCCCAAGGCACTTTACATTGTAAGGTAGACCCTACAATAATACATGCAGAGAAAGACCCAACAGCACTTTGGCGACAGTGGGAAGGAAAACCTCCCTTTTAACAGGAAGAGGCAGAACCAGGCTCAGGGAGGGGCGGCCATCTGTTGCAACCGGTTGGGGTAAGAGAAGGAAGACATGTGTTATGTTTCAATATTGTGAAATTCAACTATGTGGCATTCAGAAGTTGTCACTAGTTGTCTCTTGCCATGTCAAGTTTTTTTTGTTTGTTTATTTTTATTAGTGTGTACTCAAATAAAAGTCTTTGATGGAGTGCTGGACATTTTTCATATTTTAAGTTCAGCATTCAGACATTTTTCGGTGTATCTGTCCTAAGATTCATTTTGATGGTAAAAAAGACCTGTTAAAATTTCAAAAAAAAAAATTCAATAGTTTTAGAAACTAATTTTTATGCAAATCAGAGATTGTCGAGCAGAAAATATTCTAAAAATTTGCTGATTTGAGATGTAATGACCCAGAAACTTCTGAAATCCTCATCGATGAAATTTTGAGGTTGGAACTCATCTTGCACGTCACTATCGTGTTCAGTCATGCAAAGGAAGTGGCATGTTAGTGATGTCCTTAGGAACTGGTTTGTTTTTAGGAACATTATTTTCAGCAACACTTCTCACACTGTCACATTGGGGCTCCTCTGGCCCCTGGTGCATTTTTATTCCTTTTAAGTACAAGATGTAGCAATCTAATCTCAAGCCACAAACTTATCGCTCTGTCTGGCAGTCTGCATCAAAGTTAGAAGTCCATCCTATTACCCCTGCCAAGAGTGTCTAGTGGCTCCCAAGAGCACTTATTCCCGAAACTGCCTCGGCTGTTATTAAAGCTAAAGAAGTGTATGCTGACTCATTTTATGGGAGGATTGTGTCATTGAATTTTAAATGTGCGTTTGAGAGGAGCTTTGATTGCAGGTCACAGTTCAAATAACGTATCCAGCTGAATTCCTGCAGGTCAGTATGTTTTATCCTACGGGCTGAAGTACAGTAGAAGCACACTGACATTTGAAGGCTAAACTGAGGCGAGGTGATGACTCACTTCATATTTATTAGCCTTTTCAGTGAATTCCCATTAAAAATTATGTTCTACCTGTATGTCAGAGCAGATAGCTTGCTATATGTTACATGCCTGTTTGAGAACTTGGACAACAAGGAACATGTTTATTGACAAAAAGGATGAAATATTTCTGTTGAGCTTTGACACGATTATCGATCAAGGGCAGTTACCTCACAAGGTCGGTGCTTTCTTAGTGATTGTTAGTGATTAACAAGGTTCTGTGATTCTGCAGAGCTCTTTTTGACAAGTTCTCTGTGATTAACAATTTCTATCAGCAGTATTAGAACCAGACAGTAATACAGACACTAAAACGACCATGTACAGACCATGAGAACAGAAAGAAAACTTATTACAAGACAGTAACTTATGACAAGAAAAGTAATTTAAGTATTCAGAACTAAAAAAAACCCCACATATTTTAAGACTAAAAGCACATTGGTTTAAAGTCTTAAAGAGAACAAGACAAATGTTCTTAAAAGCTGCCAATATGTTTATCACAATAAGACAAGCCAGGCAAGATATATGTAAATGAATGAAAGGTGGCAGGTCAAAGGTTTACATCCATAACCATTTGTTAAAGATGCAACGTGTAGATAAAATATTAATAATTCTAAAAGCAGAAAGTCAAGTGTGATGTGTAGCGCTGCATTGATTTTAGCCCCTAACCAAGTAAATTGAATGCAAGCAGTTTGCTGTGGCTAACACGGTGGTAACCAGTGCGGTCTGCTGCTGCTGCTGCCTTGATGCTGAAGATGCTCTTCCGCGTGCGTGCCTGGGTCATAACAAATGGTTATTTGGGTTGCTGCTGCCGTCCAATCAGCTCAAAGTAGTCAGGCCATTCTCCTGTTGATGTCTGTCATTAGCAAGGCATGTTCACCCAGAGAACTGACCCTCACTGTATATTTTCTCTGTTTCTGACTATTCTTTGTAAACCCAAGAGGTCAGCAGTTTCTGAAATACTCAGACCAGCCCATCTCACACCAACGATAATGCCACATTCACAGTCACTTAAATTACCTTTATTCTGAAACCTATGTTTTAGTAACTTCAGCAGGATCCTTTGACTATTTCTACATGCTTAAATGCATTTAGCTGCTGCCATGTGATTGGCTGCTTAGATATTTGCATTGATGAGCAAGTGAACAGGTGTACCTAACAAAGTGTCCGAGAAGTATACGTGCACAGTGCGAACAAAGTTGTAATGAAAGCAGCTGGTACAGAAAGATTTTGTTTTTTAATACAAAGTAAAACTGGATTATTTTTTTTTGCATTTTGCATTATGTAACAATAAAAAACAAATACTGAACTTTTACATTTTGAAAACTTTAAATGAGTTCTTATTTCCAGGAATGTAAACCTGCTGTAAACATGTTTGAGTGAATTAGCTCGATTGTTTATATTGTTTGTTATCTCTTTTTCTTTCACCTACCTCGACAGCCCTTCATCCAAGTCTTTTCAAATTGGCATTTGTGGCTTTCACTGATGGTTTAGTTAACTAGTTTAGAAAGTCAACATACAATAACCATGACACTGGACACATGCAGTAGTATTTATGTGGCTCATTAGTGGAGTTTCATTATAAGCCCCAGCACCAAGAGCTGTTTCTCTGGGTTATGTGCATGTTAGGTTAGGATTGTTTGGCATAATTTGCTGTTTTAAAATGAGTTGATGATTTGTAAAAAAAAAAAAAAGAAAAGTTATTTTTTTTTTTTTTTTTTTTTTTT
>VOQK01024387.1:0-11755 GCA_015052645.1 Benitochromis conjunctus | reverse complement strand
GAGCTCAGACGAGGATTAACATCCAAATTGCCCCTCTCTTCCTGGGCTCAAGACTACCCCAACAGCTCGGCACTTCAAAGGGGCAAATAAAAAGGGGCGATGGACGGTCATTCTTCAGGGGGAATTGGCTTAGTGAAGCTCTGTTTAAAATGGCAGGGATACAAAAAGCAGGCTTGTTTTGATGAGCCGTCCGGGCAGCAGCACGGCGGCTCATCGTCTGCCCTCCAGTGTCTGAGCTGCACAACACTGCACGAAGCTGAGGGGAGGGCGGACAGACAGCTGCAGGGGCTCAGATCGCAGCAGAGATCCTCAGAAGAAGACAGCGCCATTTTTGGTTTTTTGCTCATTTCACTCTGATTTTAATCGGTGTTCAGCATTTTTCCTACGTTCACCTTCAAAGCGGCTTTAATATTGTCACTGCAAAAGTCTCCTAATGTAAAGTAGCCTGTTACAACCAAGTGCAAACTTACAGCATTAGCAGCTTTTATATGCTGAACATGTGTACAAGTAATAAAACACGCTGTGATAGATGTGGCACGACCAAACTTACTGCAGCTGTCTGCAAACATTTCAACTTTCATTGCCTTGAAATGCTTCAGAGACGGGACCAGGTCTGCAACCACTCGCAGTCCGTTTCTGTCTTCAGAGCTACTGATGGAGTTAGCCATAGCCATCTACACAACATGCACAGAAACTCACAACTGTTCACGTTTAGGGTCCAGACAAAACCACCTCATCCACAAATACTGATGTAGTTGTTTATGGTGATAAATCAGAGATTTGACTGTAAAATGACACACTCCTATACAACCATATAGGAATAAAACCAGCATGCAACCAGTGGACGACCACTTGAGCCAAGTCCATCACAGATGCGTTGCGCTCATCGGCGCAGGCGGACTCAGACAGACGGTAACATGTTGGCAATCTGTCAGCATCTCTAAGTTACACAGCAGGTATTTGCAAACCTTCACCAGGCTGTCAAAGCGATTGTTTGCTGCCTCCAACCAGGCGGCCTGTGCAATCACCCAGCGAGTATGTCACAGCCCCAAGGTTGGCTGTGACATCACAAATGGGAGTGGCTTAGTAAGGTCAGATTTTAATAAATACGGGCAGGTTTTTGTTAACATATCCAAATTTTGTGATGACGTTCAATCTCATTTTCCCAACATGTATGGTTACGTACAGTAAGGTTACGGTGGCCCCGAAGGGCCAAACGTATCTAACATACGAAAACACATTAAACGCTCAAAAGAAAGAAGCGAGACACCCAGCAGCAGCAGAAGGCTCATGAAATACCGTAGATGGATTTCTATTAGCTGTTTACTGCTCAGCTGGTCCGTCACATTAATGTCTCCCCAAAAACACTTCCATTGTCTTTTATAATATTTTCCTGTTTACTGGTGATGCCTTTGACCTCTGAGGCCAACGGGCAGCTGCTGGGCCCCGCCTTCCATCAGGCTGAGCCATCAATGACAAAATGGCTCAAAGTGACAGAAACTGAACCAATTTTGAAAAACAAACATGAGGTTTTTCTTTTATTTCTCTAGAGTGCGTCCTGTCAGCATGTGTCATTTTAAAAGCCTTGAAATAAAAATCTTCTGAAACATTTCTAATCACGTGTTTAGAAAATGATCTGCGTCAGTTGGAAACCGCTGAGGTTACGCTGCTCGTTAACTTTTGTGCAGAAGAACAGCACATTCTGATCCTTCATATTTCAGGACTTTTGCAGTTCTCCCTCATTAAAGAGTCTGAGTTTAGCAGCAGCTGCACTTTTATAACCGAAAACAGATGAATTTCAGGAAGTTTGACAGGTTTTCAAAATAAAGGTGAGCAGCGTGGGACCAAGTGGATGAGCAGTTGTAACACTCTCCACTTGTCCCAGAAATATTGACTTTTTGCACATTGTTCTCTCAATGATTTGCTATGGTCAAAGTAACACTGCTGTACTGACTGTCCCGGGTTTGTTTGTGTAACCAACATTCAGCAAATTAAAGCAAATACTCAGTTACATGTTGCTTTATATTTTATTATGTTGCAGGATTAAGTCATTTGTGCTTACTTTATTTTTTGGTTTTCAGGCTTCATGCAGGTCAGGTGTGGGAAAGGCCTGCCCAGCATTTCCTGATTTTAAAGTTCTGATGATGTCAGACATGACATCTCTGTCATTTCAGCTGAGTTTTAGGTTCCTCTGCCGGTGCGACTAACTGAAGGGAAACTGATATAGTCAGTCTCTGCTTGAGTCTCTGCTTGATTCAGATGGAGGGAGCAGAGGTGAGCTGTGTCTCACATATGATGGAGGTCACCTACCACCTTCCTTGACGCTTGAGTCAGACTAGTTCACGTGGCCAAACCCCCCCCCCCACACACAACGAACAGCAGGCAGAAAAACACAGAGACGTTGTTTGTGTTGGAAATCAGTGATGTTTATTTGCCCTGGGCTATGAGATACAACCACAAAGACACTGTGCAAAGAAAGCAAAGATTAAGTCACACTTACGGAGAGTCGGCAAGCACGTATTACACAAAAAGGATATATCTGCATGTGCACGGTATACTGTCAAGAGTTCATGCTACAAATAACACATCAACAATAAAATGAGGGCTAATTCACAAGGAACACAAACGCCTGGATTCAAATAAACCAACACACCGTTTCATTAATCTCATAATACTGTTTTCTTTGTGTAATTCAGGCTGTTACAAACCCGTCAAAGATTTTTATTATTTCATTTTCTGTTTTTTGCAAAACGACTGTAACATGTATTCAGACACTACATTTACGAATCCGGTTTCACTCGCCGAAGCGAGACGTCTCCCTGTGGATCGGCTGTCTGAAACCAGACTCGGCCCTGAAGGCAGCTTTCTACGGCGAAAACAAACTAAACCAGAAAATTAATGCGACAACGCTGCGATACAGAAATGCTTAAAAACATTAGGAGGAGGAAGAACACGTGGATGATGTGCGAGTATACTTTTCTTACTAGAAGCGGTTAAAAAGCGTTCCTCATTTATGGCTGAGTCAAGCGAATCTGTCAGCACGTTTTAGACAAATCTGCCTGTGCTTTCACAATCGTGTAGTCGCGTTATTGACCGTTTGCTAAGCTCCGCCCCTTCTGTTACAGTTATTGCAACTGTAAAGCTTCAACATGAGGAGAACATATAGAAACACGTGAGCACAGCTCCGCTCTTGGAGAGTACTTCGTTAGAACAGGGTGGAGCTGGACGTGGAGTCTCTGCACGTTATCACAGTATTATAACGTCCCAGGGTATTTAGAAATGTCTACAGTATGACTTTAAATACCTGGGAAGAAACAGATGTTCCTTTTTTAAAAAATCAAACACAAACTGATACAGAGTCTACATTTCAATGTGCAGGCAGGCTCCACTCATGAACAAGGTGCTGAGCTCAGTGAGCTGTGAACACTGACACCTGTCCACACTAAACGTGTGACATGTTTGGGAAAGGCTGATAACGGTGAGGCAGGGACACAGTAAGACAACGTGTCACCAGGTGTCCAGGGACAATCCAGACAATCCAATCTTAGACCGTCTCCTAATGTCCGAACAGTTTAAACACACTGTCAAATTTAGACTACTGCCTTAGTCTAACACTCAGTGTGGCTGTAATTAGTGGCGCTAATTAACAGCAAAATGGCTCTGTAAGGTTCTGTTTAGTGGTTATGTGTTGGCTTTTCCTTCCAGAGCCTACATGCAACCACTGCTGAACTGCTGCGTGGGACACACTGCTTGTTTGCAGCATCCAGTACAGCCCCGGGTAGCTAAGAGTGAATAACTGATGGTGGCAAACAGTGAGGGCGGGGACATGAGACTGTTCGGGGGAATCCCTCACACCACAAAGCCACAAAGACGTCTATCAGCGGCCGCTCAGCATTTATCGACTGTTCAAACAAATGGAAAAAATCATGTTGATCTTTAACACTGATCAAAGAAAGGTTTTTAACAAGCCTGCTCCTCAGGAGGCTCAAACACATCCTGGACCAAAGGTAACACCAAAACAGAGCAAAGCAGAGTACCTACAAACCACAGGAAAAACACACTGGTGATCCAGTGTTACCATCTGTCCATCCAAGGTGAAAGGAAGGAGGCAGCTGTAGCTAATGAAGGACGAGGTGGAGGACAGCATGCTGCTATGGGAGAGGAGGAAGCGTTAAGGTGGGGCTGATGGAGCAGAGGGGGGTGTAGAGGAAAGCAGAGTCTTTTAGACACAACACAGAGAGATTTGATGAGGAGGGTCTGCATGCCTCAGTGTAAGGCTCAGACGCTCATTAATATGTGATTAATATGTGCATTTGTTCTGTGACGACAAAATAAAATGCTTCTCTTTTCCCCTATATGTGATGTCATGTTACTATAGTTACACATACAAGTAACGAGGTGTGTGTGAGCTGTTTGATGACACACAGTCTTTCCTGATGTTGCTGTAGTACGCTGTGCTACTCAGCGAGCCCGCCACTGCTGCAGGAAACACAGACTGAGCTGAGCTTCCCTCAGTCACTGATGGTGAGACAACGGGTATCGGCGAGGACGTGCACGTGACGACAGGATAGATAAAGACGCTGAAGAGATAATTGAGTTCGAGGAAGTCCCAGATAAGAGACACAAGTGCATCTCCACAGACTGGTGTGCACCCCGAGGGAGACGCTGGATTAAAGGACAGTTAGAGGTTTAGAGCAGCTGGAAAACTCAGAAGTAGCTCAACATTCACCCGCTCATCGCCAAGTAAAGGTGGGCGTAGGCTGTCTGCACCACAATAAAATCTCTCATTTTGCCACTCGTCATCACAAGTCCTGCAGGAGTTCTCCTCTAAGGTTCAAGCCCTCGCTGGGGCGTTCGAGGCGGGTCAAAGAAGTCAAAGCTTTTGTTCACAACACACAGCGAAAGGTCAGAGCCACGAGGACGCCGCCTGACAGCTGCTCATTTCTACACTAACCCATCAATGTGGTTTGACTGTTCTATGGTGAACAACCGGAGCAAAGTTTGGGTTTCTGCACACTCTGCAGATCTGTAGTAACTGAGGACTCGTCTGTGACACGCGACGGCTCAGACCGCGGTCTACACGCTAACAGACGTGAGCCCAGCTTTCAGCAGTTTGGCACTGTTGACGTCTCCACGTGAGGTGAAACACGCGATACAGACTGTTGCACAGAGCGAGGGGGGAACGCTGTCCAGCTAATGACTGAGCCTCAAACACGTGTTGTTCACTCCACAGAATAACGTGGCGTCAGCCCGGGGCCACTCAGCAGGAGGCGTTAGCTTTATTTGGAGCACACGCTCTGACGGCACGTTTAAGCTACACACTCAGGCAGATTAAATCTTTTACTTACTTTCATATTTATTTTGTACAAGCTTAAAAAGCCTAGCTGTGATTGGACCAACGCTGCTCGCGGGAGGGGTTAAGCTAACGGTCAGTTTGGCACAGCACACGTTAAAACAATAAATCCAAAACTTTAAAAAGGTGATTGCCATTTCTCCAGATTAGCTTTGATTTCACTGGTGATACATATTTTTGTTTTATCTGACTCGGGTTTTTTAAAGTGCAAGCAAGCGATTACAAATAAAGCAAAAGCGCAAATAGGATGACCATGTTTGTTTCTTTTTTGTACATTTTGTGTGTTTTGTTAAAGCACGTAGTTAAAAAATATACTACAAAATCGTCTTAAAAAGAGAAATATAAGCTGATTGGTATTGCTGTATGTTATCGATTGTTAGTAATACATTTGTAAGCTGGTGGGAGAGGAGATGAGAACACCCTGCAGACACACAGAAGACAGACGGAGCTTAAGGAACATGAACAACAGCAATGGAAGATATCGTCCTTTTGTTTGTAAGTGCTGTAAACAATATCCTCACGCCCTTGCTTCGCCTTCGTCACTCGTCATCACTTTTGCTCTTGTCTGATTGATCCTGCAGAGAGAAAGAGAAGAAGAGGATTAAGAGCGAGGAAGATTAAAAGGCAGAGGAAGAGGCAGAGGTGAGGAGGAGGACGACGCAGGGGTGAGGAGGAGGACGACGCAGGGGTGAGGAGGAGGACGCAGGGGTGAGGAGGAGGATGCAGGGCAGAGGAGCAGCAATAAGAGGCAGAGCAGGCCGTGGCATCACAACAACAGATACATATATATATGATATATATAAATAAGAAGGCTCTGCAGAGGAAGAGGAGGTGTGACGCTGCCGTCTTCACATCTTTCCCTGTTTTGAAGCTAACGAGCAGAGCAGTGAGGGAGGGATGCAGTCGGACCAGACCGTCCTTTGAACAGACTCCATCAGAGCAGAGTGTGCTCCACCACGGCCGGCAGACAGCTGATGAAATCGCTGCATTCATATTCACGGAGTAACGTGGCTTTCGGCCACGCTCTGAAGGCTCCGAGCTCAGCCAGAATAAGACGTTCAAACACTCAGCAGTTCAACATCATCAATAAAAACACTGATGCAACACCACGACAAGGGTAAGCTGCTCACTCACCCTGAAAAATACAGGAAAAACGTGTAATTGCACATCCAGTACAGTAGGTGGCAGCGAGCATGAGCACGCACACAGCACAGAGCAGACGATATGAGGTGCAGTAAACAAACCCTCGGGAAAAATATTTAACAGTGATGAACAGAAAGGCGCAGAGAGACGGCGACAACGGGACAAACGAAAGTCTCCCGAAGCTAAGACGAGGAAATGTGACCGAGCGCTTCACTGTGACTGCGGTGGGACACGAGGAGGTGTGTCTGTACTGTGGTTGATGTCGCTGATCAATTTACATTTATTTATTGATTGTCTATCATTTTATTTTTGAGAATCAAATGTCTCAAAAAATGTTTATAGTTTGAATACAGCTTTTTTCATTTCAGGCAAACTGATGTACTTTAAATGTAGTAGTAGGTTAGAGAGTCGCAGTACTACTACATATAAATATAGTAGTAGTAGTTTAGAGAGTCGCAGTACTACTACGCAGTACTACTACATATAAATATAGTAGTAGTAGTTTAGAGAGTCGCAGTACTACTACGTGCACTTTAAATCTCTTCTCTTGCAGACCAGAACAGACAGACAGGTGTAACAGAAAATGGTTAAGCAGTGCGAGGTATCTATAATATTAAGGTGGTGCAAACATGTAATCACATTACAACCCAACGTCGCTGCTCTTAAGCTGGATTCAAACAGTCCTGCAGATCCAGAGAGACAGATTTAAAGGCTTTTATGATGTTTGTAATCTGTAAAGTACATCAGCTGTGCAGTGCTGCTTTCATCTTACGTGTTTGTCATAAATACGACACAAAGCTGCATTTTTATTCACCCAAACTTGGTTCGATGTTCTGCGATACTCGCCTGTTCTCTGAAGCTGTTCAACCAACTCTCACTGACTGCAGGTGAACATGGATGCTGAGGGGCGGCACCGGCATCTGCCAGTATTTTCTTTATAAAGATGCAGCCATGGTATAAATGTGAACATCCTAAGCGATTTTCAGAAACGTTGACCTCTGACCTTGAAGTCAAGGTGACTGGGATTCAAACTCCTCCAAGATTTTTCGTACATTCACCTGGTATTCATTTGAAAATCCTACATCGCCTCGTTGGACACCTCTGGACGTATACTTCTACACATCAGTGTGTTTTTATATGCACGTGTTACACTGCTTCACAAACACGCTCAGTAAAGCCCTGTTTAAGAATGATTCAGGAGTCATTTACATCCTTCCAATAAACAGGTCCTTTGGCTCTTCAGACGTGAACGGCAAACGCCACATCAACACGGATGAAAGACGTGCTGGCTGGCGAGGAATTAAGGGGCGCCTTACGGAGCTTTGTGACTGTTGGTTTACGGGACCAAAGCCCAGGGAAGCTCACTCTATATGACGCCAGTAAACAGTGAATTTGGAAAGACTGAGTATGATTTACAAAGAAGTTAAAATCTTCAGAATCTGCTTCCATGAGATCAATGAAAGTGGCTGAAGCTGCCTGGATGTGTTACGTCTTACTTCTGCTGCTGTACCAAGATAACGTCAGGAGAAAGATGATCGTTTGTAACCACAGAACAGCACTGATGTGGACTCATCGTGGTTTTATTCCCGTATAGACACAGGAGCAGACAGACAGAGGAGAGGGGAGGATACAGGGTGGATTTCACATGACGGGCTGAACGAACTGAGTGAGGCGGAGGATGAACACAGCAGAAGGCAGATAATACGGTGAAATACAGCAAACTGAACTTCATTATCTGAGTAAGCCTTAACATGTGCTCAGTTTTTATCCTACAGGAGGTTTAATGACAGCTCACAGCTGCTGATGGACCTGCAGGACTGTCATGAGAAGGTCTGAGATGCTCTGAGTTTTCCTTACCTCTGTAGGCAACATTACTACGATTATTTTACAACTGCCATTAATTATTATTCACACCAAGCATCAAGCATGTGACTTCCCTGAGCGCAGCGTCTCCCCGCCATCCTGTGCAGTGACCTACATTATCATCCTGGTCGTCGTCGCTGTCGTCGTCGCTGACCACCGGCTTGGCCTTCCCTCGGCTTTGCCTCTTCTTGCCTTTGTCGTGGCCGCGTGCCTCCCTGCTCAGCTTGATCTTCACCCGCACCGACTTGGCTGAATGAAACACGGCAGACACGTGAACACAATCTTACAGCGCTTCCCTTCAGCATGTTTGAAAACTACGATATCTACTCTAACATATCAGAAAACATCTGTTTAAGCTGACATACTCAAACTTTTACATCTTTAATTATTGGTTCCAGTAAAAATGTCCTCTTGTGCCAGGTTATTATTCACTGATTTTTGGTTAAAAAACCCTGAAAATGACTTTTGCATGTTTGTCTTTACTAAACTTAAATACTGGAATCATTGAGTTAAAGATAATCTGCTGCTTCCTTAATCACAAAGATGGATGTGCATATTTGATTTGGCAGATGTTTACGTTGGACGCCCTTCCTTACGCCAGCCTGTCAGGGACATATGCTGATACTCGATTACTAAAAACATCAGTTTGAACCCTTCAGCCTTCATCTCATTATTATTGGTGTTATTTCTGCAGATCAGCTGTAGTTCATTCACAATAAATGTCCTCCCATACTAATTACTCACTCCTATCTCTAAAGCTTAATTTCCATCTCCTCCATCTGAAGCCAGCAGCAGTGCACGTGGCTCCCGCTGAATATAAAACCCGAGCAGCGTTCACTGGGTTTGTGTTCAGAAGAATTTCAATGAGACAACAAAAGGCTGCTGGTGTGTGTGTCGGTACGTGTAGCCTACAAGTGTGTCCTACCCTCGGCCTCTGAGTCATCGTCGTCGTCCTCCTCGTCACTGTCATCATCGCTGTCATCATCCTTGGCAATCTTCTGTCTGGCGCTCTTGAAAACAGACTGAAGAACGATGGAGTCCTCGTATATCTGTGGAAGGCGGTGGTGGTGGGGGGGACATTACCCTTGAAACTTATACTAGTCACAAACCAGCGTTCTGACATCAGTGTTACATGCAGCAGCTCTCATGTCAAAAATAAGATGCTTTAGAGAGAGCGCGGTACTAATAACTATAACACAAACTAGCTCGAGTCTGGCGGCCTGAACAGGAGCGCATCAAAGCAAAGCCGACCTCCGTGTAGCCCACCACCAGCAAACAGCTGGCCCTGCCCACTCACATTCATTCTGACCATATGTAAAGTTACAATGACCCCCCCGGAGACGAGCAGAACAGAACATTAAGAGACAGCAGGCTTTCTGACCTGGGATCCCTCCAAGTTGAAGGTCTGTGCATTTTGACAGAGCAGCATCACGTCCTTCTCCAGGTCCCCCACATTCCTGTATTTATGGTTCCTCACACGTTCCTGTTGAAAGACAGAAACACAACAGCGGCACTGAGCGACGCCTACATTCACACGGGTCGCACAGCCTACTCTGAGGTCAGGCTTCACCGTCTGCCCTTCCTGTCAAACACATCATGACACAAAGCTCCACAGATGGTGAATTTATCGGTTTATTTGAGTAACAGAGAAAAGAGCTGATCGGTAAAACATCCAAAAACTGTTGGAACAAAATGAAACAAATAGATCATCCCAAACAGGAAGTTCTTTCATCTTTTAAATACAATTAAGGACACATGTTCACTTATAAGTGGCTATTATACTGACTGATATTCTGTAAAATGTCAGTCAGTTTCTCATTTTTAGCAGGTTCTCTTCTGTATAGTTTATACACAACGTATAGTTGTAATTTTCCCACCACTAACCCATCCCTCCTTTGCACAGATGTATTATCATCGTAGATAACAAACCTTGATTTTTTTGAAGTCCACAGGTTTTCGGATCAGCTCGTAATATTCTGGGAGTTCCTTCCTGGATGGCAGCTGGACAAACACCTCACTGAGCTGCCGTCCAGAGCTGGGAAAACAGAAATAGCAGTTTGTATGCTGTCAAACTACTGCAGACTAACACTGCCAGTGCTATCTCTCACAGACCAACAGCATCACAACGCTACAACAAAGAGCGAGCGCAGACAGCCTGGTGGGACGGACGCTGCGGTCAGACCGATGTAGCACACGCCGGTTTGTTTCTAATTAAATGCTACACGAGAGCCACTGGGTGTTAATGTTACTTTAGGTTTCATTCAAGGGCACCTTCACAATTGGACATCACATTAGGCTTGGTATATTTATCTTTCTATAAAGAATATAAATAATTTTATAATCCACAGCGTTGTGGGTAACTACTCCTTCCTTCAGGCCCCTCCCTCTCCTCCCAGTTTGGATACTTCAAACTTTCCTTTTTGATAAAGCGTGTAGTTAGAGCTGGATCAGGTGACAATCCCTTAGTTACACTGACACAGGTTCAGACTGCTGGGGGACATTTCTTCACGCCTCTCCTCTTTTAAATATGCATGTTTATATCCCACTACAGCATTTGCCATTTCTCTCACATAGTGTGTTTTGTTTTTATCTCTCTGTGGCAGGAGTGTCCAACTCCAGGCCTCAGGGCCCGGTGTCCTGCAGGTTTTAGACCTCACCCTGGGTCAGCACACCTGAATCACATGATGAGTTCATTAGCAGGCCTCTGGGGAACTTCAGGACATGTTGAGGAGGTCCTTTAGCCATTTAAACCACCTGTCCTGGATCAGGGACACATCTAAACCCTGCAGGACACTGGGCCTCGAGGCCTGGAGGTCCCCACCCCTGATCTGCGCCATCTTCTTCAGACTTCCTGTGGTTTTCGGGTGCTTGTGTTTTCCTCTGCTGCTTTACACTCAACTTGTGTTTTTGGTTTTTGTGTCTTCGCTCCTTGCCTCTGAGTTTGACGCTGCGAGAAGCCTCTGCGCTGCCTCCCTGTGGACACGTCAATAAACTCGGGCTTTTATTCATACACTCGTCTCATCTGTTAACATGTGAGCGTTCCCGGGAGGACGCGGTTCAGGAGAGGGACATCTGCAGCACGATGCTTTGGGAATTCGTGAGTGGATGGACGGAAACACAAACGTAATGTGTTCTCTGTTTCAGACGACGACAACGACAATGAGGCTCCGAGTCCTCCGAACAGCAGCCATCAGTTCAGCTGGAAACAAGGACGCCAGCTGCTCAGGCAGTGAGCACGCACACACGCACACACGCACACACACACACACACACCTTCAGACATCCAGTGTGTGTTTAAATGTTTCTGAGAGAGAAGCAGAAAGTCAGTTGTCTTAATAGAGATTAATACTTGTAATGAGAATCACACTAGTCCACTGAGACCAGCCAGAGTGTGTG
>VOQK01024367.1:0-12556 GCA_015052645.1 Benitochromis conjunctus | reverse complement strand
TAGCACATTATAATAACCTGCCCGTTTCTCTCCTCCTCTTTGCAGCTATGCACCTGTTTGGTCTAAACTGGCAGCTTCAGGAGAGTGAGGGATACGGAGCCTTTGAAAACGGAGGTGGAGGAAGAGATACAACACCGAACACTTTTATAGTGTCTACAGACAATAGTGAGTCCCTGCTTAAATATTAAATTCTTTCCCTTTCATTTGACATTAAAAACAATAAAGGCTGTAGAAAAAGGTGTTTACTCCAGTTAAAGGCTGGCGCTGCAGTGAGGCGACAACCATAAAGCTAAGAGCTCATTTGAACGTGGATCCCAGGATAGCCTTCAGTGTTTACCAAATATTATAATCTGTCACTCAATCACACACACACACACACACACAGAGTTGGACTTACACAAAAAAACCTCACCCATAACTGGCTTCTTTTAATATGGAGGTGTAGTGACCCTACTCGGAGTCCCTCTGGACTCGAGGCAGGTTAGAAAACAGGCTACATATGGGAACAAGCAGTAACAGTTAGGGAACGGACAGTACAAAGCAAAGCAACCATATACAAACCAAGACTGACAACAACATGTCAACAATAACATGCTTTTATTTTTTAAATATGCAGCCTGAACTGACTTTTAGTGCTCGAAACTTATTTTGAAGGCAGTAAATAACAGCATTGCAAAAGAAAAATGAGTGTAACAGGTAAGAGAAATGTAGGACAAAAGCCACTGCTGCTGACCTCACCTGCCAGTCACGCCTTTGTGCAGCTTTCCTGTTCTGTGGTTAGTCTCTCTCTTTGTCTACCTGTCAGTGTCTTTTAGTGTAATGTCTCCATTTTCTCAGCTTTTCTTGCCTTTTCTTTCTCTCTGTGCTCATCCCTTCTGTTCACAACCACAAAGCAGTGCTGGCTACAACTTAAAATGAGCAAGATAACAGCAGCGCACAGCGAATGTTGAAGAATGTTTACTGAAAGCTGTAAGGCGTTTGAAATCATTTCTTGGAAACATAGGAAAACTGTAAATGTTTCCCCTCTGCTGACAGAAGTTTAAACTTCCAACAGTTTAAATATGTGGATGGATATGAGTCTAAAACAAGTCATAGATAATTGTTTAAGAAAAGAAAGAAAGAATTAAACAGGTTTAAATGATGTAGACACAAATGAGATTATTTAGTGTGAATTGGAGAACAGTCATGGCCTTAATGTGTGACATGATAAGTTTCTCAAAGCATTTGGCGATTATGGGCGTTAAAGCAAGTGGGCGATAGTCATTCAGTCAGCTCACTGTGTTCTTCTTGAGCACTGAAACGATGGTGGTTGACTTAAAACAGAATGGTACTACAGACTGTAGCAGTGAGAGGTTGAAGATGGTGGTTAAAACCTGCTAGTTGGTCCGCGCATGCTTTAAGCACTCTTCCTGCCACACAGTCTAGACCAGCTACTTTTCTCGCGTTGACTCTTTGTAGTGTGACCTGATGTTGCTCCAGCTGGATGGGGCGTCGCCCCTCTCTGAAACAGCAGGATGGGTGTTGCTGTCCCTGGTTTAGGACTGGTTTAGGGTGGCAGGTAAGGTGATGTCCAGAGAGTTTGTTTGTATGCGATGTTCTTTGTAGCCCGTGAGTGTCTTTTTACTTTAACTGGTTAGATTTTTTTTTACATATTCCACTTTCATTGCTCCAGATGTTATACCCGCAGATTAATTTTAGGGATTATTCTTTACCCTTTTAAAGGATGACACACACTGGAGTTCCTGTGTGACATATGGAGTGTAGATCAGGAGGAAGAACATGTCATCTACTAATCAGTTGGTGGTGGTTCAACCCCTGGCTGCTCGACTCTTGCGTGCCAAACATCCCTGAGCAAGATACTAACCCTAAGTTGCTCTTTGATGCTTTTACTGGAGTGTGAATGTTGAATAGGAAGCACTTATGCAGAAAAACATAAAAACAAGTGCTGGTGTGAATGAGGCAAGTTGTATAAACAACTTGGAATGCTTCAATTTGACACGTATAACTACCACAACCAACGTAATTTGACTTCAGTGCCCGAAAACTGTCACTGTTAGGTATCTAGCAAGCACTGGCATTATCACAGATGTTGATGATGTGTCCTTGTGTTGGACAACTGGCAGTTCCTTTCTTCCTATGTAGCCATGATGGCCGCTTTTAGAGCGTTTCATTCATGTCATGGATTCAGTTCGATCTGTTTTTCCTTCTGCAGGTAAGATGTTTTTTCTAGAGAACAACACCATAGACACAGGAGAGGTGGATGTGGGGAGACGAGCCATACAAGATATACCTCCAGGTTAGTTATGGACACAAATGCACATGTATGGGGATCTCCTGTGATTAATACTCTGTAAACCAAGTGTAACATTTCTAACACCCCATACCAATTTGTAAGATTGTACATTGTGTAATGGGATTCTCTTGTGTTTTTACCTTAATGTTTCTGTTAATCATTTATTAGGGTTAGGATTCAATTTTATTGTCATTACACTTTCATGAATACAGGGTTGCATCTAATCACAAGTGCAATACGAGCAATTATATACAGATACAGCAAATATACAGCTGTACTACAGGCAATGTACACATGTACAGTTGTATACATATGTACAGATGTTACATAAGTGATGGTAGAGATTCTAACAATAATAATTCTTATTGTTGAGTGCGTTACTTAAATCTGGAACTACTACAAAGAGGATCATAATTATAACTATGAGTTATACTTACAATGATTAGAATAACTATACTTATAATTAAAGCAGCACAATGGCATGGCGATTAGCACTGTTGCCCTACAGCAAGAAGGTCCTGAGTTGGATACCACCACCTGGCCGGGGCCTTTCTGTTTGCGTGGGCTCTCTGCGGGTACTCTGGCTTCCTCCTAGTTTTGTTTATTGGTTTTCACATTATTTTTGAGTATGTCACAGTAATAAGCATTAAAGATTAAATGGCTTTCTTGAAATGAATTCATTCTGCCATTCAAAGTGTGCCACATATTAATAAATAAACTGCAGTAGTAACTTGTTATGCTACACCACAAGCAGTTCCAGGAAACAGACGTCGATGGGAAATTAATAACAAATCACACTGTTTTTTAATAAAGACAACTAACATTGAAAAGGGAGAATTTCTGAAACTCAGGTGGGGATTTTTAATATTTAAATCACTGAAGTTAACTCTTGTTCTGTTTCTTTATTCAAGGTGTGTTTTGGAGGTCCCAGCTATATATTGACCAACCACAGTTCCTGAAATTCAACATTTCTGTCCAGAAAGATGCTCTTGTTGGTGTATATGGACGCAAAGGCCTACCACCTTCACATACACAGGTAACAAGGGAATGCAAATCTTACCAGGACTACTTTACCTAGCCCAAAAGGTCCTTTAAGCCAATGTAATCTAGAGAAAAATCACACACCAACATACTGGAGACTGGAAAACGTGCATGAAGTGATATTTTTACCATTTGAAATACTAATGCATTGAAGTACTAATAGAAAATGACACCTGAGTGATTTTCACGTTGTCATGCTATGACATATGTTAAAGTTGTTGCCACTGAAGTTAACTTTTGCCATTTGGCAGTAAGCACTGACTTTAAAGAGACCACTAATATATCCTCTATGTCGCTATGCCCATCCTTTCTATTGTTAATAACATTATTTTCCAGCATCTACGTCATTCGTTAGTAAAATATAAAAACAAAACAAAATGTTTGGAAAAGAAAGAAAAACTAGGTTCTTTATATTTTGCTTCCAAAAAGCTAGACTTCCTTGAAATTTTTAGGTATTGCTGCTTCTCTAGTCTTTCTGAAGCGCTTTCACAGTTGCTGCTTCTTCACTAATTTTTTCAGTGAATTTTCTTCTATTGGTCAAACGTATCTAAACTCATCGACAAAGTCGGAGAATGAAGCTGACTCAATGAGATGTTACAATAAGTGAGTTTTAGTCCAATAAAGAGCCTTCCCTTTAAAAGAAAAAACAGCTAAATGGAACAAGTTAGAGTAATCATCTGAGAAAGCATAAGAAAGCCATGTAAACAACAGATTGCCTTCAAGAGAAAGCCCCACATTGATCTAACTCACCACTGAAGGTGTCAGAGCAGGTTCAGAGCTGGGGGAGGAGGTTAGGTAGGTAGGTAGGTTGCCTTTGAATCACAGCGTATATCTCATTGGCAGGTACCTGTAAATTTTCAGTTAGAAGAGAAGGTAATCTGTTCATGTTGACCCAATACATTATCCTGACATGAAACGCACAGACTGCCAGAGTCAGCCAGATCGTTTTGTTATGTTGGCTGAATGAGGACTCTAAATTTGGATTATATATAAAAGAAAGCAGTCTTAAAAGTTTATTAAAAGACAACAATTTATATATGCTACCTTATAACCAGGTAATCTCCACCTGAAAGTCAAAGACTCATTAGAGGAAGAAAAGTAAAGGCAATAACCAACCTGTCCTGCCCTGGTCAACTTTAAATTGTGTCACTTGGTTACTTGGTTAACACATCATTATTTTTAATTAATGAGTTAACTGTATGAAAAATGGCAAAGATAACAGTTTGACAGCTATAAAACAGTATTTTTGAAACAAGGATATTCCCAAAGTGCTAGCTAAAAATGTGGCATAGTTTAGGTAAAATGTCCTAAAAAGAAGTAGCATGCCTAATAAAGACCACCTATAGCAAATGAACAATATCTGAAAGTCCTGCCAAGAAATAGGATGAATCCAGTGAAGACCTAACACAGGACCTGAGAGCTGCATCTGGCCCTTCAGTTGATCCATCCACTATTTGCTGAAGCCTCATCAGAAATGATGTCAATGGGATCTGGCCAGAAGTGGAATTACGACTGAGAAAACGTCACTTCAATTTTGATCCACTTTGCAATACCATCTGGGAACCATTAGACTGGCATTGGCTTCATGTCTCAGGACGACAATGGTCCCAAACACACAGCCAGTGCAGTAAAAGCATACTTGGATAGAAAAACACACAATGGAAAGCTATCAGTACTGGACTGTCCTCTCAGAGCGTCAACCTCAACATTATTGAAGTATTGTGCTCATTTTGACAGACAACAGAACAAAAGGCAGCCAAGATCCAACGAAGAACTTTGGAATCGCCTTCAAGAAGCCCGGAGAATACTGACATAAATTATAAGCTTGCCTAAGAGGATTCAGACGTGATATATTCAGACGTTATACCTGATCTCTGACCTGCTTACTTCATTTACCTCATATACTGTATTTTAAAGTAACCCTACCCCTCCACTCCCATTTTCCCAGCAAGATACAAAGAAATGAATGGTGATTAGACTTTTTTCACTACAGCACATTTACAAATGAAATGCAGTGTAATAAGGTATGAGGAATGCTCAGACCTCTACATTGGAGAGACCAAACAGCCTCTTCATAAACGCACAACATAGAAGAGCCACCTCGACAGGACAAGACTCAGCTGTCCATCTGCATCTAAAGGTCAAAGGTCACTCCTTCGAGGACACCAGCGTTCACATTTTGGACAGAGAAGACAGATGGTTTGAAAGAGGAATGAAAGAAGCCATCTATGTCCACTGTGAACGGCCATCTTTGAACAGAGGCGGTGGTTTACGACACCAACTGTCTGCCATCTATAATCCAGTTTTGAGATCCCTTCCCAGACGCCTTAACGCCCACTCACATCCTGGACCTTCCCACCTCAGGAATTCACATGAGGAATGCACCCGTTTTCACAACTCAGCTCTTGTGAATAGGCAGAGGATCATTAGGGGTCCATTGTCCTTCTGACCTCAGGAATTCACATGGTAGGGTGAGGCCAGTTTCACAATGGGTTTCACCTGAAACCTAGTTGATTGTGACCTACAACCGTTTTCACACCTCGGCTCGTGTGAATAGGCAGAGGATCATTAGGGGGCCATTGTCCCTCTTGGGGGGGTCACTCCCATAAGGCTCAAATCTGAGACTCTCCACCATTTGACCTTAGAACTGAAGAAGCTTCTCGAATGAGAGGTGAAACGTCTTCAAGCAACTCAAAGAAGTCCAGACGCTTTTTTCTTTCCAAGCTCCTTAGAATAAGGTATGAGGTCAACAATGTTCATTTAAATGTCAGTGTCATTCCAAATTGGTACTTGACTTGAATAAAAGTCACAAGAAAAAGTTGATCAAAAAGACGCCACAACACTTTTCAGATCCTGTGCATCGTTATTCTAACCAAGCACCTTAAGCTGCTTTCTAATGACACTGAATGATGTGGAAATACATTCAGTGGTATCACCAGGAGAAGCCTGAGCGATCATCTCACAGTCACGACTGTCATTAAGACTTAATGACAGCACGCTACATGTAAGATCCACTGATGCAGACCGTGAAAGAAAAACAGAGTCTTCCTTCTTGCCATCATCTCCTGCATCAGGTGCCACATATCATGTGACTGTTTCTCTTCATGTCCTGTCATGTCTGAAAGGGACTGTAAGGAACATTAATTTGTAATGTAAATATAGATGAAAGGGGCATCTATTGAAAAGGTTAGAAGCAATGTTATAGTCAGTATACAGACGTGACTCATTGAATTGTGTTACATGTGTACAAATAAAGACACAAAGAGCCAGAGAGGAAATAGAGCAGTGAAAGAGATGTCATGGTAAAACAGATAGCAATGTAGGTCATGACCCTGGGATGAAATGTTGTAGGCAAAGGACAACATGATACTTCAAAGAAATGTTTTCAACTGAAACTATATTGATGTTTTTATCTTTCTGCCTCGAAATGAATTCTTATTGACTCAGTGGCTGCAGCTGATATCTGTTCACCAGTACAGCAGTTAGGAAAGCTTGTCGTCAACCTTCCTACTCCGTCTGACTTTTCTACTTTCAACAATTTTCCGAAATGCTCAGAAAAGCCCTCAAATCAAAACAGTGGCAGCCTGTAGTAGCAGCTCCCTATCTTTAAATCAGGGATCAATAAAATCTCTCTGATTCTGTGATTCTGATTCAAATTTAAATATTTCTTAGGCAACTTTGCAAGTGTGTCTAAGTCAAGTGCTTTTATGATTTTTAGTCCATAATGAATATAAGCTTCTTCACTAAACTATTTCTTTAATGACTACTCTTACATCTCTGTGTTACATCTCTCAAAGAACTAATCCACGCAATCACACAGCTCAGTGTTAGCACTTTCGATGATAGCCAAGTGGATGTCATACCCTAATGGATTCAAGTTCCCATTACTCCATTTCAGTGTTTCTGTGTCCTTCTTTCTTCTCGTCTTTTCACTCGTTCCTCATCAACATGACTGCCCCTCCCTGAGCCTACTTCTGCTTTCTGTTTTTCCTTTCTGCTGTTTTCTCTTTTACTGTCTGTTTTCCATACCATTTTACACAGAGCTAATTTCATAGACATCCATCCATTATGTCATGTGAACGCTCAGAGTTGAATTGGTGATATATTTAAGGTCCACTTAAGACCACTTGATAAAATGGGAGCCACTGGGCTGAGCGGGCAACCATAAGCCATATGGCTGAGAGCGGCTGGCCAGGGTTCGAGGCTGACCTGTGCCCTTTGCTGCAGGTGTTCTCACTGCACTGCTAGTAAGAGGCCAAAAAAAGACCACTTGATAAAAATCTGGCTTGTTAAGATAATCACACTGTCAGACTGACCTGCATTGCTGTCCTTGCTAGGCCTTCAGGAATCCAGGTACTGTGCAGGGTAACAAAAACTGAACATGTTGAGCATCAGCTCTAGTGGTTAGATTGTTATAGCTGATGTTTTAGGAAAAAAAGATGTTTGTATTATTGTGCCTTTTTGTTTTCCAGTATGACTTTGTGGAACTGTTGGATGGTAGTCGGCTGATTTCGAAAGACAAACGGGCGCTCAGTGACGCTGACGCAGGACATATACGTCTAGCTGGTTCTTTCGAAGAAGAGTCAGAGGGAGGCTCCCGACATATCCGCTCAGTGAATGTGCACGAGGCTGGTTTCATCCAGTACCTGGACACTGGAATCTGGCATCTGGCGTTTTACAATGATGGGCGAAACACAGAGCAAGTTTCCTACAATACCATCATCATAGGTGAGAAGTTACTGTAAGAGTGTGTGAGTGCATGTCTTCAAAGCATGTGCTCAACATATATGATACCAGCTTGTTATTACAGAAATTCAAAAATACTACTACTACTACTAATAATAATAATAATAACAATAATCAATAATATTAATGATAATGACAATAATTATCATCAAAAACATCAAAGCAGGTTCTTATATATATATATAAGAATATATATATATATATATACATATATATAGATATATATAGATATAGATATATAGATAGATATAGATATCTATAGATATATATATGTATATATCTATATATATATACATATATATATCTATATCTATTTATATCTATATATATATGTATATATACATATATATATATGTGTGTGTGTGTGTGTGTGTATATATATATATACATATAAAGCAAAGAAACCAGAAAATATGACTTTTTAACTTTAAATCTCCAATCAAATTTTCATTGTGTGATTCAGTGTGATTTTCAATAAATTACAAATATTTAATGTAATACTAGTATGCTGGTAAAAAAATTTCAGTGGCACATGTGTGTGCAGTTTTAATTAGAGCAGAGAAGGAAAGAGTGGTTGTGGTGATTAGACCTTAGAATGCATTGATTGGACTAATTGGCTGTAACTATGGTGACAGCAGAGAGCAGTCACAGTTTGGTGTGTATATCTTTAAATAATCTCTCTCTCTGTCTCTCACTTTAATTCAGAGTCGATTATGGAGTGTCCCCACAATTGCCATGGAAACGGTGATTGTCTCTCGGGGATATGCCACTGTTTCCCAGGATTTCTGGGGCCCGACTGCTCTCGAGGTAAACAATTGTGCGTCACCTATAGTGTAGTAGTAATTGTTGCAAGAGTCTTATCACGTTCTCTCCATTGTTACTGGATTCCCCGGTACCTTTATCAAGAGAAGACACTGACCGTGACTTTTGCAATGTAGGCTGCATGTTTTCAGCGCCTCTGTTTAGGTGAAGGGTGCTCCTTTAACAATCGATCAGCAATAGCTGAAATTCTAGATTGAAAGGTTTTATTAGTATTTATAGGGCAAGAGATTTATAACAGTACAGACACTATAGACCTATAGCTTAATGGGAACTTCAGGGTTCAGTTATCGTACTGCCATTTTTGAGAGATTTAATAAGTGTGACTTATTGAATTCATGCGTGTGTCTGGTCCAGCATCCTGTCCAGTGCTGTGCAGTGGTAATGGTCAGTACTCTCGTGGACGCTGCCAGTGCTACAGTGGTTGGAAAGGTACTGAGTGCGACGTGCCAGCCAACCAGTGTATTGACATCCACTGTGGAGGACATGGTATCTGCATAATGGGTGCCTGTATCTGCAACACTGGCTATAAGGGAGAAAACTGTGAGGAAGGTAAGAGTGTGAAAGTGTCACCAGAGTGCATACGATCCATATAATGTCTGTCACAGCGACTCTACTCCACTGGATTGTGTTTATTGTGTAAAGTTATTGATTTAATAAACATTTATTTTACCTACTGCAATTCTGTTTGAATCAGGGAAAACCTTTTAAAATGTCACAATTTAAGAATAATGTAGTTGCATCACTTATGCCCATTTTTACATTTCACAGCAATAAATTTAATGACTTTTACTAAAGTGACTCAAAATACATCAAAATGAAAATATTTGATACTGTTGTATGCGAAGAGTTTTTATGCTGTGGTCAATTTTTCACCTATATCGAATTAGATGGATTTTAGATCCACCAAAGTGGGTCAAATATAGGAATATGGTAATTCCAGGGAATCTTAAATGTCACATTTGTGTGTATTTTTTATGGTACAGTAGTCACAGGGCAGCGTGACACGGTCTTGAGTCTCTTCAGGCGACAGGCACCTAAAACAGACGTGTTGGACAGTCCCCTGTGTAGTTCAACTCAAATAGTAATGATTGGAATCTGTTTATTCCCGGATCAAATTAAACTTCCTGAGAGCTAACTGACATTAAAACATTGGTTGGGTGGGTTCATAAGTTGATTTATCAGTGAGTGTGAGAAACACATGCAGGTCCCAGAGTGCAGACGGTGTTTAGTGATTGTAACAGTTGCACGCTTACCATTTTCACATTCAGTAAACTGTGTTGAAATCAGTATTTCTCTTCTGTTGTTTTGGGATATTGTTAATATTATTTCTGCATGTGATCTTATATAGTGTCTATATAGTGTCTCACAGTTGTGTGAGAGTAGAATATACAACATCGAATGTCAAACTATTAAAGATCATGTGTAGACCTGTCATGGCTACGCACTGCCTATCATGTTTTTAACTTAGATCTAACTCAATTTGGACTAATATTGCCAAATTCTATGACAAAAATTCAGGAAACCGTATCTGTTAACCTTTAGTAACATGTTATAGTTACTCATCTGGTTCCCATTAGTTTCAGCTTTTCAGTAATAAAACTACGAAAGAGCAGATCCAGCTGTTGTCGTGGACAAAGGTGATTCTGGTCTTTGTTATGTTTTCTGGTTTGTCCCCTCCAGCGGTTGTCATTATTAGCTGGTATCTCGTTAGACACAATAACAGTCCTAACAGTTGAGAGGCCTCGATTGCTGCTTTCAGTAACAAAGTGGAATCGATTGGGACTGACAACAACTCACACATGAAGTGGCAGGCTACGCAACATCACAAAGTGGAGTCAGTGGATGCTGAAGCACATAGTGTGGTAGAGTCGGTCACTGCAGTCATGTGACTTCGTGTGACCTTCAGATTAGCTCAAGAACAGTGCGTAGAGAGCTTCATGGAGTGGCTTTCCATGGCTGAGCAGCTGCATCACCAAGTGCAATACAAAGTGTCACATGGAGTGGTGTAAAGCACACTACCACTGGACTCTGTGGCAGTGGAGAGGTGTTCTCTGGAGCGATGAATCACGCTTCTCCGCCTGGAAATCCCATGGATGACTCTTTTCTATATTGTTCTTCTTCTACAATAATACAATTATTTAGTTGTACTTTTGTCAGCTTCTGGCCTTGAACTTTATCAAGAGATTTTATCCAATAAACATAATCTTTGATGAGTTCAAATCTAAAGACATTGGCGTTGCTAAATTGTGAAACAGGTCAAAGGTCACATTCAGAGAGCCACCTTGCAGCAATAGCAAATCAACGGTATGTGATAAATGTCATTCGATATTCACTGGTGGTTCCACAGATGATATAAGAAATGTGACATATTCTTAGTGTGTGTTAGCATGGGCACAGGAAATGATAAGTGCATTCGTGCAACAGTCACACTTAGATCCAGAGCATGAACTGCTTTGACTGTGGCCAAGCAGCAGTGTGCAGCTTGAATTGTGGAATTGTGAAGAAGGCTGAGCAATAAAACAGATCGGCTCTACTTGCTGTTTGTGGACAAACAGATTTTGCTATTATTTGTTTATTTAAAAATGACATTACTTAATAATGTAAAACCTCTAAAAGGCAAAAAATCTATAAATCATTCCAATGTTGAGAGCTTTCTCTCCATCCGAGCTGTAACAGATTTATATAGATCAAAGAAATTAAAATCTCGCGCGATTGATGATGCATTTTATATTTCTTCCAATCTGAATAATTGCACCAGCAGCTGTTACCTTTTCACCAACTTCTCGGTCTTATTGCCGATGCAATCTTGTCTCTGATGTACCTTGCCCACAGTGGTGGAGAGGCTGGAATGGAAGAAATTGGTTCTGTGGACAGGTGTGCTTTATACACATAAGTTGAAGTATCTGTACCTGATTTGCTGTAATATCTGTTCCACGTGGGCACAAAGCCGAGCTGTGGGAGCCAATACTTACATCACTCGGTGTCATGCAAATCACTTTCTAACTTGTATGCAATGTGTTTTTGTGAATCTTTTGTCTCTGCATTAAAAGGAAACTACCATAAAAATGAGAGACTGTTCATTTCTTTGTAAGGAAGCAAACTTACCAGTTCAACAGAGGACCTAATAATGATTTAATAATAATAATTAATTTATTCTAATATGACGTGCAAATAAATATCCACAGCATCTGTTTTAGCCAGATACCAGCTAAACCAAGATTCAAACAATATGCTACACTAATTCAAATTAAATTAATCATTAATAATCTGCTATTTATTGGTTTTATACGCATATATACTGTACCCACACAGACGTACAACAGTGCTGAGGGAAGTGATCGTCATTTGTGATTCTCATACACATGTAGATATATGCAGACACAATGGTGCTAACATAATGATGTGCACTCTTACAAATATGAAAATGCATATCACAGCGGACAGTAACCACATTACTTTCAGATGAGTTCAGTCATCAGTCGTTGGAAAGAGACAGAGGAAGAGGGAGTCTGTGCCAAACATCAGAGCTTTTGTGTGTGTGTGTGTGTGTGTGTGTGTGTGTGTGTGTGTGTGTGTGTGTGTGTGTGTGTGTGTGTGTGTGAGAGAGAGAGAGAGAGGGAGAGAGAATGTGTTTTAATCCTATTTACAGCTGCT
>VOQK01024361.1:23299-38447 GCA_015052645.1 Benitochromis conjunctus | reverse complement strand
CGTATTTTGAAACTTCTTCATATACTTCCACTTGTTAACATCGTCTTATTTCATAAGTAAAAAGTTGGCTGCTAAGTAGCTTCCTTTTGAAATTGTTTGTTTGCAGCGGTAAAGCACAACTTTTACTTTGAAGGCGAATGTTCCCCAGTTCTGGTTTGCATCGGACTCTGTCCGACTTTCCCCACAGGTCACCAGGTAGTTGGAAAGTGTTTGCAAAGAAGTCTCCATCTTTCAAACTACAGACAATCTTCTGACAACCAAAGCAATCACAAGGCTTTTGGGGCAACCACCCTGGACCTGTGCCTATCAGATGGTCACTAACCCATCTCCGTAGTTTGGTGCGTTTGGTGTAAAAGGTCAGCTAGCATAAGCTGATAACACAAGACTCCACCCTTTCTTCCAAATATGGTCGCTTCTGGCTCCATAACGTCCACTGTGACAATCTTTTATATAGATTCTTTTTAATTTGCCTGTAAAACATAAAAAGTTTATTTTGATATATCAACTTTAGTGCTATATAAATTACATAAAATATCTTTTTTTTTTTTTCAAATTTCTCTCTCAAATGTTATCAATATTATGATATGAATTCTCGCGACATCAAGACTTTTCAGTCCTAACACCAATATTGTATAAAGGAACATCCTGAATACCGGAGGAAACATTACAAAAGAATTATTAACAGATTACTTTATTATAAATATACAGTGTTAAAATGGAATGGTACCTGACACTGCTAGCTGTTTACAGAAACAAAAACAAAAAGGAAATTCTGTTTAACACAATCGATTGAGAGGGTTTAGAAACAGAAACAAGCTCCTGCTGTTCAAATCAAACATCCTGGGGAAGCGTTCGTTCTCTTCGGTCAACTGAGACCAAAAGTTCAACTCAGTTTGTAGAGAAAAGAACGTGAAATGCTTCTGCTGATCCAGGGCTCGCTTCCAGGGGGAAAAAATACAAAACAAAAGAAAAGGGGACAAAAATCATGGACCCCCCCCAGAAAATAAACAAACAAAAAAAACGTGTCAGGTGATTAAAAAATGAGATCACAGGCAGATGTGAGTGAGACATTCGTCAGTGTGTAACATCCAAGAGTTTAAAGGTGCCACAAGCAGCATTTTTTAACACCTGGAAACATTTAAGTTCTCTGCCAAAGAGGACCATATTAGGGAAATCCCCTCTCTGTGATGTCATACAGATCCAGGAGGACTTGTATGTAGACCGAGTCCAGTATTTGAAACTTTGATCTTCATAAACTTAATGAACATCCTGGAACAGGAGATGTGCAGCAGGAAATAAGGAAAACCAAGAAACAACAATGTCCTAGGTTTTTAAATCTGCTGAGTTCTTACTCTGTTTAAAACATTTAAAGTATTTTTATGAAACACTTGGCATTTATTAGGCCAAACATTTAATAGTTTATTCAAAAATACAGAATTAATTGATTAAAATAGTAATTTTTAAGTTTCTCTCTTTTAAACAGTCACATTGATGCAGCAACTTCAGACGTTAAAATGTGGCGTGCAGCACCTTTAAAAAAATAAAAATAAAAAAAATTTGATCATTTTTCTTCATGAATGTCTATCCAGCTACTCGGTGTCGTCGTTAGGTCCAGTTTGCTCCGACAGACGGAGCTGAGTGAGCGTCCTGCTGTCACCTCTAACACCGCAGTGTTACCTCATTTCACCCAACAGGTCAAAGAAACGCCATCCGACTACAGGAGCCGTTGTTCAAGTCAATGTTGTGAAGGCTTAATGAGCTCATTCGCCTGCAAGTATCAACTCCAAAGTATCAGGCACTTAAATTTGAAGAACTTTACAGAAATGAGCAGTGCCGTTTGAGTCTTGATGCTGGAGTAGTGTGCAAAACACTGGATATAAGCTCTGCTGAACATGCATAACAAAATGTAAACATTGGAAAATTTAAGCTCAAATGGAAAAAAAAGACTGAAATTATACCTAAAGAAACTTTAGCAAACTCAGTTTAAATAACCAGAAAAAAACCCCTACTCTTATACTGGTTTCACCTGATTCTCCAGCTCTAAACTAGAAGTCCTCCCTTCACCAGACACTTGCCTTTAAACGACGCACTCAGTGGCGTGGCGTCATCAACATATAATAAGTGCAGCTAAAAATAAAAACAGATTTAAGAGATTAAAGAGAAAACTGGTCCAGTGGAGTTAATTGGTTTGACTGGGAGGTGCCCAGAGAGAAGCTAAGTGAACGAGGTCCTACGACAGAGGAAGACGAGTTGATTCAAAGGTCAGGATGAAATAATGGTGAGTAAAGTGACAGAAGCGATTCCGTGAAGAAGAATAAAGTTTTGTGAAGTTAAAGAAGTTGAGTAACTTAAAACACCTGCTGTTTGGCAGCAGAGGTCGTTTATCTAAACAAAAATGCCAACATTTTTTGACGACCTCCCCGCTACAAGTTTTGGCACCTCAGTATATTGAAAATCATTCAAATAGTTTCCGGGTTCTTCCAAGGATATCTGAATATGCAAAGACCATCGTCAATAACATCTGATGCAAACCCAGTCATTGTGTTTGTTTTGAAATATGACTAGTCCCTCATATTTATGGGTTACTCCTGGTGTGCTTTTAGGGGTAAAGAGTCAAGTCATCTGCATACATCTGATCTCAGTGCTCTATGGTCAAAGGCTTGTGCAATGTGCCACTCTACTGTAGGCTTTACTGGCTGCTACCCCTCAGAGGAAGTTGGACAATCAGAGGAAAGCAGGCTTTTAGGGAGGGTTTCCTTAAAGAGACTGGAGCTAAAACAGCTTGTTTTAGACATACGACAAAGTTAAGGCCCAGTTTAATAAAAATAAGGATTATTTTGAGCTATGAGTCATGCAAAGCTGCTCTGGCAGAGTTCAAGAATAAAAATGAAGAGCTGGAAATGAGCAGAATGGGTCCCCCTTTGATAAAGTCCTAAATTGTGCGTTAAAGCGGTCCAGCTCACCAAAAGCCAAAGGTGCAGGTGGAAAACTTTCACATTTTCACACAACCACTTCTGTCACGTTTCTTGTGTATAATCGAGTGGAAAACCTGAAAACAGACGCTGCATCTGCAGGACTATAAAACTGACAGAGTACATGCGTTTTTTGGAAATGTTTGGAGCTTTTTTGGGACTTTTCATTCGTGTGGTTGCATGAACTCGTTCCCTCTGAAGCACCTCACCTACAATAAATAAAGGTGTACTGACAGGAAGAAGCAGAGCGATTATGTACAGTAGTTACCCTGTTCTCACTGTTGTTACTGCATGAAGGGGAATATGACTTTGTAGTATTTACCAGTATTCACTATCGTCTCCTGGTTACTGCTCATTTTCCCCACGAGTGAAGGAGAAAATCCTGAAATCCTAAAACTCTGACAGAGGTTACGGAAAAGTCCCGGTCGAGTACTTTGGTGCGTCTGCCCAGCTACGACCGACTGAGTGTATACATCTCTACTCATGTACTCGTTCACAAACAATTTGCCTCACATGAAGCCAACAGTCGAATAAATCAGGAGGAAAAAATCCTGCAAATATTTTCATAAACAAGCCACGGTTTCTTTTCATTAAAATATACTTTCTTAAAATTCTCAGGAAAATTAGGTCGGCTACGAGGAACTTTTCCTCTCGATGGATGATGGCGATGAAAAGAACGACAACAACAATAATAATAACAATAATATGGTAACAAAACTAAGCAAACAGCACCACTTAATTTCGGTGTCATAGTTGATTCGACTACTCAGGCAGGAAGAAAAGAAAAAAGAAAAGCGAGTGTGTACAGTAGGTGTGCAAATCTGAATCTGAACCAACGTCTGTGGCAGAAAACAAACAGGAAAAGGCGACTTTAAAGGGATACCTTGATGTTTTTGTGTTTCAGGGTGTTGAGTTGTATGTTGGCACTTTAAAACACAGGATGATGATGAACTGAATCGGTTTTACACTCTTTGGTGAAGCTTTATCCTAAACATGATTGAATCAAATAGAAACCAAACTAACAGGTCCACGACTGTCGGAGAGCGGCGCAGAATAGTCTCACCTCTCCTGCAAAGGAGAACGCTGCTCTCAAAACGAGATATAATGAGGTGTGGATGGAGGCGACTCGAGTGCTCGTGAAGCCACAGAAACCTGCGACGAGGGTTTAAGCTCTGAGAGGTCCAGAGCCTGGAGCTATGGAGTCGCACTCCACCCATCCCTGATGACGAGCGCTCGCTCTACAAACCAGACGAAGACTCCAGAGTTCCTGAGAGTGAAGGAGGCTCAGCAGGTGAGGTCCGTCACGTTCTCGACATTCATCAACTTGTAAACTGTGAATTTGTCCCTCAGGGTCACTACCTGCGCCAGGTGATTCATAATCTTTGCCCACCTCCTGAACCCCTCCCCTCAGATCTGCCTGAGGGGAGGGGTTGGTGGAGGAGAGCCCTACCCATCTCTGGAGCAGCCGTGCTGGAACTTTCTGATCTCACCTCAGTTAATGTTTCAGAAAGTGCAGTTGTCAATATCACTCTGCCCTAAACACCCCTATATATGGATCAATCCGCCACTAAAAGTAGTTCCTAACAAATCCAGATTGTAGGAGTTTGGGAGAACACGTTTTTACTGATATGTGATGAGCCTCAGTTTGACACCACACGCTTGGCAGCCATCTATGTGCGTTTATGGACTGGCCTCCTACCCTATGCATGCTGGGATACTCCCCTTGAACATATGAAGCAGGCGAGAAACTATAAAAGAACCTGAGGTAGTCTGAATGCTTGGGCTACGAGTTTGTGTACATGCTCTAACTTGAAGGCTGGTAGTGATGAGGGCACCACCGTGTAGCTGCTGAGGGTTTTATAAAGAAACCAATGAGGAGGAGGAGGAGGGTCCGCACACTCGTTACGAGCTTAAACTCTGAGCGACATTAAAACGTAAATTTTTTCTGAGGTGTGGAAGCAGCCGAGGGTGCGAAGGAAAGCTGAACAGGTCCAACATCAAGGTATCTCTTTAAGAGAATGTGTTTGAAGCCGGCGACGAAGCAGCTCGCAGGCCGTTTTAAGGCACGTGTGTGTAAAAGTTTACATCATTAGAGCTAACGAACAGGACTATAAACGCTTCACTTAACGAGCTATAACGTGAAGACTGAGAGGAGCTGCTTCTTTTTTCTTTCGCTCACGTAACATCTAAACACCTTATCAGAAAATAACTCTGTCTCTACAGATGTAGAGTACAATTTAAAAGCTACAAACTACAGTACACTCTTAATGCTAGTTAACGAAGTCCTGATGCATAGCATCACCCATAGATGGATACTGATTCTAACTTTGTGGATCTCTGACTGTGGAGTTATTCGTAGTGTTATGGAGGTTATGGCAGTGTGTGTCGGAGTCCATCTCTCGTCTCCGGTGAGATGCGTGATTGTCATGAGTCGTCGTTCCTCCGCAGAGTTCGACCAACGACGTGAGAGGAAGAAGAAAAAAAAAAAAAAAAAAAAAAAAAAAAAAACTAACAGGAAGAGGAAAAGTTGGTGAAGATGGAGAAACGAAGCTCCGCGCTCCTGTGGATTCAGGCGCTGACGTAATATCAGAGTGGAGGGAGTTAAAAACACTGTGTGTTGGCGTTGACGGTGCCGTGGCTGGAGGAGTCTGCGCGGTCTCTCGCCTCCACCTCCGTCTTTTCCACCGCCACCTCCTCCTCTTCCTCCTTCTTCACATCTTTCAGCGGCGCCTCTCCGCTCTCGCCTTTAGGGACGAACTTCCCGAACCGCACGCTGTTCAGATCCTCCTCCAGTTTCACCTGGAAGGGTGGCAGCCCGAGCAGGAAGGCCCTGATCCTGCTGGGCGAGCTCAGATCTGCGGGCTCGTCTTGGTTCTTGATCTCCACCTCCACCTGCCCTCCTCCTCCCACCACTGCTGCTCCTCCTGCTGCACTTCCTGCGGAGCTGGAGCGTGTCGCCTCGGCCGGCTCCGTGAAGCCGGTCCTCGGTCTCTTGGGCGGCAGCTGGTCAGCGTTCCCGTTGATGGCGGCCCGGCTCGGCTCCGGCCCTTCCGCGGGTCTCTTCGGCGTGAAGCGTTTGCTGAGGTTGAGGGGCAGCGCCTGCTCGGGGGGAGGGGCGGGCTTGGTGCTCAGGTCCTGGGAGAGAGCCTCGGACAGGCGGCGCGTGAACGTCTGCAGCTGAGACGGGTCCAAGCAACGAGTCCTCATCAGCTGACACACCTGAACGCTGCAGTCCAGGTTTAGGGGCAGGACTCGGAGGGGGGGCAATGGGGGCCGGGTCCTAGCCTCCCGCCCGCCTCCTCTCTGCCCCCCTTCGTCCATGTTACACCCTGAGCAGTGGGTGTGGTGCTGCTGGAGCGGGTGTGGCTGCGGCTGCAGCTGCTCCCCGCTTGGGTGAGGGGTGTCTGGGCTCCCGCTTTTTGGCTGGAGGGTGTAGATGGTCGGATGGTGCTGGCTCGGGTCCTGGGGGGTCAGGGCGGGGCTCTCGGGGCCCCTCTGCAGGCCCAGTCGGCTCCTGAACACATCTAGAGGACACACTCCTTTGATGGGGCTGAAGCCACTCAGAGAGCCTCCGACGAAGTGGCGCGGCAGCGGGGAGAGGAGCACGCCCGTGGTGGGAACCACGGACTCCCCTCGATCCGGCTTCGCCTCCTTCGGTTTGGACTGGAAAGAGACGAAGGGGCCGGTGAGGGGGGTGAGATCCGGGGTGAGGGGCATGGTGATGGGCAGGATGGCTGGCTGGATGGGCTGCAGGGAGCAGAGAAGGAAGTGAATCACATGCAGGCAAATCAAACCCCCTCACAGGCGAGAACGAGTGTTTCTTTGTCGTTACCCTGTGCACGCCGCTGGCGATCAGCCCTCCGCGGCACACGGCTGGAAGCTGCTGCTGGGTCGTCTCTGCTGCGCTGCCTTTGACCTTTGCGTGCTGCAGCGCCAGCAGCTTCGCCTGAGCGAGCAGCGTGGCCTTGTTTCGTGTGCCCGGCGGCCGGCCTCGACCCCTCTTCGCCACCGCGGTGCCATTTGGGTTCACGAGCTGTTCAGAGGCAAGAAAGGCTGGAGGTGAGCCGCGCCATCTCATCATTATTAAACTTTAGATTAGATCTAACAGCGCCGCCACCTCCAAATCACATGACACATCTAACATGGCATAGCAGACTCGCTGAGTCTGGGTTTCAAACTACAGAAGGTTAGTAACAGTCGAATTAAAACGAAGCTGTAAACTCACGTCATCGCGTACGGTGGGAGAAACAGCAGCAGCAGGTGGTGTGGTCACTTTCCTCCCCCCTGGCCTGGGTCCCGGCTTTCTGCCTCTGGGATGCGGTCTCCTGCCTCTGATGCCTCTGGGCTTCGGCACCACTGGGGTTTCTGGGACTTTGAATTCTGCTCCTCCTGCTCTGAGGTGCTCTTCATAAGGAAGCATCAACCTGAGACAGAGAAACATGAACTTTACTGCATTAACTTTAGCATGTGCACCCTTTTCGACACAGGTCAAAGGTCAAGGGTTTAGTTTTCAGTATTTCCACTACTACTACTTCTACTCAAGTACAGGGAGGTTCTCTAATGCTAATGACCGCTTCATCCAGATGTCCAGAGATGAACTTTCGCTGGATCGACGTACGAAGCCCACCAGCTGTTTTCCTCTCTGCTTACAGACCCTCGTCACCTCCCTTTGCTCAGGATTTGAGTGTAAAACGGTCTGAAACGCCCGGTGAGCGGACAAAGTGTTCAGAGATGACGTCTGTCTCACCTCTCGTAGTGTCTCCTGGTGCAGGTCGCAGCGCTGGTGCTGCCGGGGCATCCGCCCAGCTCGTTGTAAACCACTTTCCACAGACGGTCTGTCGTCACCTGCCGCACGAAAACAAGCAGAAAGTCAGATGACGAGGAGTAACCCTCACAGGACTGTGTTGACCGTCTGCACGTTCTTATTTATCTGAGCCAGGATAGTCTCAAGACCTCAAATGGAGAGTCCCGGGTATCCAGCCTGCAGTGGGGACCCCGTCATCATGCGTCTCCACCCCACTACAGGTAGAATACCTGGGAGTCTCCATCAGCTGCTTCTTGATCCTGAAAGAGGTCGAGCCGCCTTCGACTCCTCAGACTACAGCAGAGAAGATCACGGAGTCGGCTCAGAGAGGAAAACTTTACCTAAATCCTGATTTACATCAGTTCCAGTGCCCCCTGCTGTTTAGACGCATGTAACTACATCCTCAAACATTTGGAAAAGATGATGACTGATTTAAACATTTCATTTTTTTGGCAGTGGTTTCATCTACAAAGACTCACACTGCTGGCTTACTTGTTGTTCTTAGAGTATTTAAAAGTAGAATGGGAGGCAGAGCCTTCAGTTTTCAGTGGATCAGTTTCTAGTTTTCTTTTTTTATGCCTGATCGAGGAAAAACCAGACAAATGAAACTCATCCATGCAAATGAATATTTAATTGTTTTTCAGCTTCAATAAAAGCTCCAGACTGGCAGTTCCTTCATGTTTCACGCTGATAATATTTTAGTTTGGTTGTAAACACGCTCAGAGACTCTGGTTTAAAAAATTCTAGTTTAGTTTCACTTTATCGAGGGAGCGGCCACAGAAACACTGAGCCAAAGGTCAGGTCGGATCATCCTTAACCGCCGCTGAGAGTCGGCTCCGACGACGTCCGAGTGACGTAGATTTCATCATCAAACTCGTCTGTGGAGAATTTACATCATAAAGCACCATCAGTGCATCCACCCCAGAGGGGAATTAAAGCAGTCTGACAGGAAGGACCGCTCGGCCTCGTCTCTAGAGGCCCGGGCGCGTGCACGTGATCTAAATAAGCTATAAAACACAAACCTGAGGAAACGCATCGAGGGTGAGCGGTCTGCTGTCAGCATGCTGGGAGGACGACGGGACAGAGTCCTGAGACTAAAATCAGTGTTTGGAGTTTTCTCAGCAGGAAGGAGAAACCGAGCTAACGAGGATTAACACAAAAACTTTAACATAAATCCCTGCAGACCGATTTATAATCTGACCTCATCCTCCTGAATGAAACCAAACACACGTCACAGTGTCACACTCAGGTGTGCCGTCCTCACAGGTTTGACATTATCTCAGGTGAAACAGAAACTGTGAGCTGAAACACGTTCAAACTCTTTTTCAAACTCTCACAGAAAACCTCAGAAGTATCGTAAACGAGTTTTTAAATAACAGTCGTGCAGTTTTTAATCCACATTAAATAAAAACAGCTTCCTGTCTTTACGCAGCGAATCAGCAGCTCCCCCTACTTTAAGGAAACTGAAATAACATGAAGTGACTCACCTTTTTGTAGCCCCCAAGCCGTTTGACCACAGAGTACATGAGGAAGAGGTCGACTGAGGACGCCGGCGAAACAGCAGACATGCAAAGAAGACAAAAACATTCAAACCAGGTGGTGAGGACACAGCAGAGGCAGCAGGGTCCTCACTAAACAAGCCCACCACAGATCAAACATGGAGTCCCGACGAAGCTCATCGGTCACATGTTTACCTCTGACACGACACACAACCTTTATTCAACGCCACAAAACTTTATTTAACACGCAGAGCACATCTGTCTCTGGAAGGAAGGCTGATGGAGGGAAGGAAGGAAGGAAGGAAGGAAAGGGGATGAGGGAGAGAGAGGGAGGCAGGGAGGAAAAGGGAATAGCAGAAGGAAGGAGGAAAGGATGGAAGGAAGGAAGGATGGAAGAAGGAAGGAAAGAATGAAGGAAAAACAGGATGAGGGAGGGAGCAAGGAAGAGGGAATAACAGAAGGAAGGAAGAAAAGGAAGGAAGGAAGAGAGAAAGGTCAGGATGGAGGGATGAAGAAAAGGACCGCTCTGCAGAGTGCAGAAGAAGACGCGGCGGCGTGGAGGACTCACTCTTCTTGAAGCCCAGGTTCGGGACTTTGTGGATGGGCGATCCGTGGCGGTCCATGAAGGCGAACAGCTGATCGAGGAACAGCTGCTCCTCGGGGTGAGGGAGCCAGCCGCCGTCACAGCCAACCTCCACGCTGCCCATCACGTTCTCCTGAGGGAGAAACACGCCGTGAGATCATCGTCGCATGCCTCAGCACTTTCTGTGCCTTTATTTTGGCGGTCAGAAACTTCTATTACACGATTTTGTTTTCTGCATTGCTCACATGCTCTAGTCTGCAGCACAGCTGCCACTGGAGGGCGCTGTGAGAGACCTCGCAGGTCAAACCCTGGAGGATTAAAATCAAGGCGCACTCAGAGCCTCGAGTGGACGCCTGACCTTAGTTTGGATGTTTGTCGCTTCGTGGATCCAAAACCAGCCAGTTGCTGTGTTATATTTTCATATGTGAGGCTCGTGCTCTGCCTTTCTTGAATAAACAGCAAACCTGCCTCTGCGTGGGGGCACAAATGCACACAAAGCGTTTGGGTGCACACGTACGCTGAAACAAAGCACGGCTGAAACGGCGCGCCCAGACCTGCCTCACAGCAGCCAGAGCGCTGAACTCTGAGGTCTAACAACTCGCAGACGAGGTTCATGCCTTTACTCTTCTCTCACAGCTGCGGTACGAGATCGACTTCCTGAAATGATTTGATTTCACTCATTTTCAAATAGCAGAGTTTGTATTTCAGGAGGATCTGAAGCCTAAAGCAGAGCTTCCAGTAAACACAGCGAACTGTGTTTCTTAAAATCACTGAGCAGGAAGGCGAAGAAGAGCCTGAACGTGAAACTCAGAGGTGAGACAATCGCCACACAAACCTTCATCCTCTCAATCCACGACTCTGACTGGCTGGAGTTCGGCAGGTCTCTGTCGCGGCCTCTCCTCTTACGAGGTCGTCCTCGCAGACTGAGAGAAGGACATCCTGCAGGAAAAATAAAGGTTTAAAAACACAGGCAGACATCGCTGGAGGGGATCTTTGTGAGGCATTTACAAGCAAAGGTTTAAAAATCTGAAAACTCCTTTAAATAACAGCACATGGCTGAAGTGCAGCACTCTGCTGTGGGCGGGTCACATGACGGAGGTTATCTGGTCTAAAACGGGCACTCAGGGTTTATTCATGCAGCTACGAGCGGACAGCAGACGAGCTGTCTGCCCTGCGAGGAGGCTGCTTTTATTCGTTCAGCCTCCTCTGAGGTCGTCCCGTCCCTCCTCAGTGGATAATCGCTGGATATAACAGCTTCCCTTTGGCTGATAGTCAGAAATGAGTTGTGGTTGATTCGAAGCCTAATCTGCTCTGAAGCGTGTTTTCGTCTTCTGAAGCACTTTGATAAACTATGTGTACAAGTTTATCCAACCTTCAAATAACCTGAAAACATCGTTACAGGCTTTTATAACCGGCCTGCAGACACCAGAGAAAAGAACAAGACTCTCCAGCAGGTGGCAGCATTTCACAGGCAAACAGGAAGCTCTACTGAGGAAGGAAGTGATGTTTTCAGGTCAAAGGGCTTCCAAAAACCACTTATATGTGTAATTTTACACACAAACGTCGCCTTTCAGCAGCAGAAAAGATTAAACAGTAATTCCAAATGTGACGCTGAGTCCCGCTGTCCCTTATTTTAATGATTTAAATCCAGCACACACACAAACGCTGTCGGCACATTTGACACTCACTGAACTGCCAGGAGAAGCTGGAGCTGCTCTCCAGCGTCGGGTGGTTGAAGGTGTCCCTGCAGTACATGACTCGGGTGTTGGGCGTCACCTTGATGCCTCCCAGCGCCAGCAGGTGGGGGTCCTGGAGGGCGGACCCCTTTGCTCCGTCCTGGATGCGCCGCTGCAGCGAACGGAAGCGGCAGTACTGCGGGTAGCTGATGACTTTGACGGCGTGATGCTCCGCCGGGCCGTCTGACAGGAGGAGACACAGGTGGGGTTATTTTCATTTGGGAGGCTTTAACTCGTTCACTGCTCTGCAAACACAGCGTTTCCCACTTTCTGTCAGGGCCTGGATTTGTCTCCGAGCTCTGAACATCTCTGTATACACGACAAACACGAGTCTCCCGGTTACCGCTGTGCAGGCGCCGGTGATGTTTGCAAACACGAGGCGGCACTTTGAGATGTTTAATTTGATGTTTCGGGAGCCGTCACCCTCAAACACATCTGATTTGTTTGGGAAACCACTGAAATTACAAAGAAGGTTAAACTCTGCTGCAGGTAGTCGGCAGCATTCATAAACATGCAAACAGCGTCCTGCTTCCTTTCTCAGCTCCTTTTCAGCGACCTGAGCAGCAGGGCACAGCTTCACCCTCGTCCACAGAAACGCTCACTCTGACAGACTCATTATGGTTCGATTACACATGAGATAAACCCACCAGGCTGAGATTCATGGGTAAAATCAGTGGGAAATGTGCACTCACCTTCCACAGCACAGATATTAAGGTGTTTCCTCACCTGGAGGCAAAATCAAGATTTATGTTTTGCTTTTGTTGGGCTCCATGACAGACGTCACCAGTGTCAAACCTGCTACAGGCTGACACGTCGGCCATCCTGCTGGAAGTTTCCTTGTGTGCATGTGACCGTCCTCAATCCTTTTTTTCTTAAAGAGTAATCTGTTACATTTTCATTTCAGGGCTAATCTTCACTTTCTTTTAACCACAAAACTTTCAAGTCTAAAGAAATAAGCTTACAATTTCTTCCCTCCCATGAAGCTCACCCGAATCACCAGAGTTTAAATATCAGAGCACATTTAGGCCACAGTGGATAGTTAGTGCGTAAGTGTGTCATCTCCACCAGTGGTCGAGCTTCCTACTGAAACCCAGCAAGAGGCGAGGCAGTGAGTCCCAGCACGGACACCCAGGAAGCAGAGCCCACGGCGCCCAGCTAAGTATTTACTCAGTGTTTATTCCAAAAAATCAGAATAAGGACCGATAAAGCTTTATAAAATCAGGATAAATGTTTAGATGTGTGTAAAAACACTGATTTAGGGCTAATTTATAGTTTCATGCCATGTCTCTGCATATACGTCTTTACTTCTTTTATAGTGGTGACTGATGAAGGAAATGCCCACAGCACTGAATCCATCAGATTAACAACATGTTCCTTTAATGCTGCTTTAGCTGCCTCAGTGCTGCTCTTTCACAATAAAAGCATCTCTAACAGAGCGGCTGGAACCTGTAAGGAGTGTGACTGACAGCATTTCACCTCTGTTTCACATCTGCAAACATCTGCAGCGAGTGTCTTACTCTCAGTTTTGTCTTTGAGCGGCTCGCTGCTTTTGTCCGTCGTGCCGTCGCCGCTCTGTGGAGGTTTGTGGAGGCCATTGGTCCCGCACGGCGTCGTCTTCAGGCTGCTGCTCCAATCTGCCGGCTGCGCACACGACCACCGCACCAGGTCCTCCACCCGCACCACCATCTTCCTGGACACCGCCAGAACTTCATCCTGATCAGACACAAACAGAAGATTCAGCGCTGAAGTTATCGTCTGCTTCAGTCCATTTAACACTCAGCAGGCCGACATCGAGTCGCTGTACTCTGAATGGACCAAAGCTGGATTAAGCATCACTTTAAAACCAGAAGGTGAGCGCGAGTAAAATAAACACACTTCAGTTTGGTGCCGCTTTAAACATCGCTCTACAGCACCTGTCAAGCTATCACCTGCCTATTTGTGTTCAAACACGGAGGCGAACAGGACGTGTGCTAATAGAAGAAATGTCGACATTTAAAACAACAACAACAACAACCTGGAGAGCGAGGAGATAAAACGGAGTCGGCTTAAGCAAAGATTTAAAGCAGAGTTTCTGATAAATGCTTCTCTCCATTAAAAAAGACGATTTGATGTTTAAAAAGCTGATTTAACACGGAGGGGGGTCGGCCCTTCACGGAGCTTCATAAGGTTTCTGATGCTAACGCCTGACAGGCAGCGAGCGCCACCTCGCCTTTCCATCCAGCTGAGATTTCAGGCTCGTCTTTGTTAGCGCTCACACCTTTGATATTTCGACATATCGAATATCATATTCGCCCTCTGGCTCTGCGACAGGTCAGCTTTTCATGTTTTTGTCTTGACATTTACACTCGCTGCTCAGAGACACGTGTGCAAGTCAAAGTGACGCAACACCTGAAAATGAAAGAGGAAGTGTATTACGGCAGGCAGAAGTCCACGCAGGAGTGTTTAGGTGAATAACACACTGCTGGAGCTACGTTTATGATCAGTGACCGCATCATCAAAGTTTCATTTGCTCCAGTGTGTCATGTTTAATGAAAAGCTGAGTGTGACACGTCTTTGTGGGCCAATTATTCACCATCACAAATGCAAACGTTAAGCCTTAATTAAACATTCACAGGTGGCGTTCGATAAAAGTTCAGCCCTGTGTGGTTGATACGAAGGAGTAAATTATCCACAGAGCAGAGTCTGCTTGTCATAGCAGGCTGTACATGTTTGCTGTTTCAAAGTGGGAGTCTGACTCGGTGCAGGAGCCCCGAGTGGACATCAGAGGAACTGCAGGGTGTTTCTGGGTGTGAGACCTTTACCAAGGTAGGTTAGCAGGCAGAGAGAGAGAGAGGGGTTCATGGATGTGAAGGAGGACGTGTTGGGGTGATAGAGGAGGTGGCGCGGGTCAGGTGACATGCCTGCTGTGGCGACTCCATTGGTGGCTTTGCACGCCAGCGGTGACATTGCCACAACTTTGTACCCTTTAACCCAGCCCTGAGCGGCTGGGTACCACTTCAGTGTTCTCCTGAACGATAAGGTGTCTCGTCTCCCCCTGTATAATCTGTTAATCTCTGAGCTTCTGGACGGAGAGACCATTAAAATGGTGAGTCTACTCCAGTTAACGGCGGCTGGGTTTAACTGGCACACTCGTCCAGTAATATGTGTACAAAAACACAGAGAAAGCTACGAAGCTCTAATGTACTGATAGCTGATATACAAACTCAGCGTTTAGAAACATGCTGTCTGTGAAGGAGGACAGGAAACATCTGTTTCAGCGTGAACTTCTCATCGTGTCCATTAAACTTTGCATGTAATCTTACCACTGGGTTAAAACGACACCAGACCTGACCTCATATCTTATCATCTGCTCTCATTTGTTTTTTGCCCATCTCGTCATGTCCTTCAATACATTTGAACATCCTGAACTGTTTAATGATTCCTTACATGAGTTGTTGCCGTTTTATCAGTTTTACTTTGTTACGTTTTTTAAAGATTTTCTTTTTTTTTTTTTTTTTAAAAAAAAAAAAAAAAAAACTTTTTTATTTTTTTTTAAAAAAAATAAACAAAAAAAA